>JAEIHY010010631.1:0-31733 GCA_018904565.1 Drosophila tsacasi
TTTGGCAAAAGTTGCACATTTACTTTTAATGATAAAGCAATTTTTGGTAAGAATTTTCGGTACGAAATTCAGAAAATGCTTTTGCAATCCCTCTGCCGGCTAATGACAGAAATAATTCATATGGTGTGGAAAATATAGTAAATGGCTTTTAAATGTAAGAAAAGGTCTTAAAATCGAATGTAAGATACCTAGAGAACTAACAAATATATGCGATGGGTAAAAAGATTTAAAAAATCGATTTAAAATGCAAAGATTGTAACATTTTAACATTTTTAACATTTCTGCATTAGTGTTCCACTACAACAACATTTATTAAATTAAAAACATATGTATTCCGTTTCTTTAAGCTTTATGTTAGATTTAAAAAATGAATAAATTCCAAAAATATAAATGACCAACACCAGAAAACACTTGTAGTCCCAAAATTTCAAGGCATTCAAGTGCAAAGTTCGTACTCTAACATTTTAAATTGAAATTCCATTTTAGAATGACCCTAAACTATTCAACTGTGCTTAGGCATTGGCGCCCCTTTCACATTGTTTAAGGCTCTTGGGCCACAAAAGTTCATTAGTTTTATTGGGAGTGGAAATTGTAATGCCAATTACACGCATAATTCGCCAAATTACATAATGCCGGAATGAGAATAGCCTTTTTGGCCCAAAAATACATTTAATGTCAGCACTGAAAACCAAAAGTTGCTGCCAAAGAAAAAACAGCTTCTAAGCCATGGCAATGGCGAAAAGTTGCATCTTTAAAGTTGCCGCCAAAGTGAGCCAAAAAGCGCAGATTATAGCCAGAAACCGAGGGTCAGAATGGGTCCACGAATGCACCGCTTTGTCCCTGGTCGGTTCCAGTTGCCATTTACAAGAAAACAATGGCCCAAAGAGTTACTTGTTTTATTTTTTAGGGCCCTCCCCTGGAAATGGCATCCAATGTGCGTTCGCCCCGAAAAAGGATAAAGTTGTGCAATAAAAAAAGAATATAGAAAAGTCAAGCAACAAAACAGCGAAAACTTTTGCCATGACACTAGCCATGTTGCAAGTCGGATTCTCTCTCGGGAGGTTCTGTTTGAATAATTCCACTGAAGGATATCCTCATTTTTTTGTGAGTTTTGTGCAGCGAATTTAGTTTAGTTTTAAGGTACAAAATTTATAGAAATAGAAATAATTCAAAAGGGGAAGATTTATAAAAATATGACTTTTTATAAACAGAGAAGGATTTTGAATTGACAAACGGGTTACCATTTTCGACTTTGAATATGTATTTATCTTGATAAAAACCAAATTAATAAATAATCCATAAAAATAAATATAATTAATTTAAAGTTTTTTGTACAGTAAGTATTTATATATACAGTAAGTATTTATTAAGCTTGAAGAAAGTAAAACCGTTTAATAAATTTTTAAGTAGAAGACTTGTTTTATTTCACGTCTTTTAAGAGCATTTAAAAGTCCGCACACCTCGTTCGTATGCCCCCAGCATCTTCTTCCATTTGTTAGCTTAATTCTTGCATGCATTTTGTGGCTCTTTCGCAACTTGAGTGCTAGCGAGGTGTAACAATAATGCCACTTACTCTTATTTTATTCCCTCGCCAGCAGTCATAAAAATGCCATAAAAATGGCCGCACAATGCTGCGGCTTAAACCCTCAAGATTTGCTTTGGAGCCGGCTTAAGGAATGGCCAAAAACACACATCGGTGGAGAGTGTACCGAGTCCTGTGGGTAGCACTGGCAAACAAATCGGGCTTTACGGCTGACCAAGTGACCACATAATTACACTTTGCACTTGGCCCCCTCCCCAAATGCTGATTCGCATGCCTTTGCCTTGCGGTGTGGCCGATGCCAATTATAAGCCTGGAATTTAACAAATTAAGCCTCATTACACACGCACACACCTTGCAACTGACCGCAATCCAGTGCAGCTCCTGCCTGTTGACACATGACCCCGCCCACATGACCACCGACCACCACCCAGTGCTTGAAAATTGGGCGGGAAAAAGCATTTTGCTTGCTTGTGGCTGGCCTAATTGCTCATAATTCAAATTGTAGTCGAAGGCCCCAACCCTCTACCGGAGCACCCTGGCTCCGAAAGGTGCTGAAAGTAGTAATTAAAAGAACCGTGATAAACAATTAAATTGTGTTGCAAGGTGTGGCACACATAAAACCATTATAACATTTTAAAAGTATTGATAAATAACATAATTAGGAAATAGGGCTTTGGAGTTAATTAATGCATGGTTTTCTCAATTGATTTGTGGGGTTTTATTTTTGTAAAACTCGATCTCTAATTGATAATACATATAATGAATAATATACAATAATATGAAATGAATTAAATTAAATATTAAACAATCTAAAACAAAGAAGTCTCAAATCTGTATCCAGTTTATATTATATATTTATTCATTATATCCCCTTATCATAAAAATAAGTATACATTCTTCATAAAAATAATTATAAGTACACGTACATAAACTTTCCCGCTACTAAGAGTTTAAAATCTGGCCCAAGAGAGTTCTTCAAGTGGCTTTAAGTGCAGTCATTGTAGAAATCCCTCAACTAAATCAAAGTTAAACATTTTATTAGCCTACCCGACGGAGTCACAAAGCAACTTTCAATTAAATAGCTGGCTGGCAGCTCCTCCACCTCCTCCACAGCCGTCTCTGCGGATTTAGAGACGTCAAACAAAAGAGCGCCAGAATAACCCCAAGACCCGGGAGCAGGCCATGAATTCATTTTAAAAAATTGCAGCTAGAAAACAAAAGGACCTGCCATTGTGCAATTAAAATTGTATGGCACTGGGGAGTCCGAGCAGAAGCAGCTCAACTCGCAAGTTGAGACGGCAAAGGAAAAGGAGCTTTTCGTGGGCGAGGGAGAAAAATGCTCGAGAAGAGTCGGAAAATGTGGGTGGGTGAGGAACACAAGGCAGCTGCCTGCCGATAAGAGAAATTAAAACAAACAGACGCCGCTCGCCCTGCAACAGTACAATCTGCACAATTTCCAGAGTGACACAGCACAGGGCACAGCAAATACCAGGACACCAGGACACCAGGACAGAGCAGGACAGCAAGACACCCTTACAATCCAGTCAGAGCAACCAAAGAAAACCCAAAACCGAACCCAACTGAACTGAACTGAACTGAAGCAAACCGAACCGAACCAATGCGAAGGTTCAATCCTGGCCAGCTGGCCATGTTTACGAGCGTATCATGACAGTTTTCCTGCTCTTACTTTTCTTTTCTTTTCTTTTTTCTGGCCTGTTCTTCCCGCTTTTCCTTCTGTATGCTTACCTGCTAGTCCTTTGGTTCAAGGGTATACAGGAGTCCTGCATGATCACATGTTAACAGGGAAAGTTTTAAATAAGTATGAAGGCAATGTATTCATCTTGAAATATTGAACATACTACATAGAGTTTAAACTATATAGTTTTCTATTAATAAATAAATTATACTCATGTATACCATAAACATAATCGCTTTGTGTATCACATTTTCTGAATTTAAATATAGAAGTATTTCAAATCCATTTTATTTTTCCTTAAAAACTAAATACTGGGTATTTCCCTCTAGAGGGTGTGCCATAATACATTTTAACAATTCCTTTTTCTCTGCGTGTGTTTCTCCTGTTTACTTTGGCCGGACCTCCAGCCTCATGTGCTTAAAGTTGTCACAAGTTGTCGGGTCCAGTTCAGTTCAGTTGAGTTGCGTCGAGTTCCAGCTTGGTCTCGGTGTTGGTTCTTGGGGAATCCCCCCTCGGGCAGCTGCACTTGTCGTGCGTCTGGGGGGAGTCCCCAATGATATCGCACAAGTTTTTCAATTTTGTGCGTTATTAGGAGCGATTAGACCTGAATGCCGATGGCAGGGGCCAGATCGAAGGAGCACACAGGAGCCATAAACACTCCAAACCAATTGGCAGCTGGCTTGAATTTGCTGTTGAAATAAACTTTTCATGTTAAGTTAAATGAAAGTTACAGACGGGATAAAAATAACAGAAATATTTATCAATAATATCCTTGTTTCTATTATTAAATAAGGAATTTGTTGAAGACAAAATTTAGTTCCGTTTGTCTGCTAAATGTCCCTGCCTTTCATCAGCTTTTGTTAATTAATGTTTGGTGCTCTATCTGCGCTCAAGTTTCTAATTCCTGGCATAATATATGGCAGTGCCTTGGCTGCTTAATGACTAGCTCTTAACGTTTTGTCTAATCCCAGGACAAATCTCTCCTAACTACGTCCCACGCTGCGTATGCGTGTCATAAACATTCCCCTCGGCCGCCAACTCAGACCCAACTCAGCTAGCTGCAAAAATAAAGGACCGCAGAAATTAAAAGGACCAAAACCGACGAATTTCCGAAAGAGCCAGAGCTGAAATAAAAGATTACGCTATAAACACATTTATCTGACCCTGAGACATAAAAACCTGCGCCCTCGATAACATTTTATAACTCGGCAAAGTGCCATAACCAAGTGAAACGTTCTCCGGCCAGGATCTGCGAACCAAAACAGCCGCCTTCTGATGAATTAAAGCCGCCGCCAGTAAAAGTTAACAACATTTCAACTTGGCGACCGATAAGTCGGTCCCAAAAAATAAACCCAAAACAATACGAAAACAACAACAGAACAGGCAACAGAAAGCAGGGCGAGCAGCGAAAACAAAACCTTAATGAAGCATAAAAAATGTTTATGTCCATGGAAAACTAAAAGCTAACAACAACAGCGGTATGCAAACTTGAAATCATTTTAGCTTTATGGTAAGTATATTTTTAGGCACATAAATAAAATTTTCCCAGCCACACAAACAAAAACAAGGAACAAAAAAAAAGGCAGCAGCTCAACTAAATAGAGGCAGATAGCAGAATTTAATTGATAGTCCTGGAGGAAATTCAAATCAAGAGACGAGAGAGCCAAGATGGAGGCATAAATATTATGGAAAAGTTAAAGAGTTCATGATAAACTTGAGGTTACTCTATATTTCTTAAAATAATTAGTATAAAGTGAATTTGCGAAAACATAATTAACTTAAGTCCGTTAAATATAATAAACTATTTTAATTAAATCTGATTTTCAGTTGTAACAAAGTAAAATTTATTAATACTGCGCAAAAGTGTGAGGAGTTTTTGTACTTGATTTAAAAATTATCAAATTTCTATTTATAACTTGAAAAAATTAAGTTTTTATATAGAAGAGAACAACATCTAACCATTTCTCTCTCTTTTTAACTATTTGATTTGTAGCTCCACTGATTACTTTAAACTTTGAAGAGAGTAAAAAAAGGTTGATCAAAGTGGATAACGTTTCCCCGAAATTAGATAATATATTCCGCCCCTTGACACAACTATGCCCCAACTTTTTGTACCCCTCTTTTTGCCACTAAAACAAAAAGAAAAATAGTAAAAACCGGAACCGAATGAAACGGGGGCAAAACATGGCAGGAAAAAAGTGTTAATGAACAAAATAATGAGTTCCAGTGCCGAGTTTTGGGCCACAAAACATTTTATGACACCAACAGCAAAACACCAAGGGGACGAGACCAGGACAGGCCAGGACAGGCCAACCCAAACAGAAAACCAGGAAAAATAGGAAAAGCAGGGGAAAACCCCTGCGAAACCCACTGAGAAACCCACTCACCCACAGAGAGAAAGTCGGAGTCGCAGCATGAAGCAATAAATAATCACCAAAGTTTCGCTGAATCGAATTATCACCCCCTGAGGTGTAGTTCCGTAATGAATTTGTTTTTTGGGGTTTTGTCCCTTCGCCCACGCCCGGCATTTAGTTTCATTATGGTTTGCCTTTGGGTCCCCGAGATTCTGCGACTGCGTGACTCAACTTTGGACAGGAACTACAACTGCAACCTCGGATTCCGTTTGTGTTCCGACTGCTGTTTTTATCCAGACATGTGTGTTGTTGGTTGTTTGGCTTCGATGCTCCACTTTTTCCGGGCTTTTCCCGTTTTTTGTTTTTTTTTTTGTTTCTCGAAGCCGCCGCACTGGCAAATACATTTGATTTGATGTGCACACTAGCACGCTGTCACTCGCTCATTTGTTTGCATTGAGGTTTTCCGACTTGCTTGCTTTTCCCGCTTTTTCCCAGCCGCTATTTGATTTTAGCCATGGCCCAAATTACAATTGCCATCTGCGGCTCTCAAAAACAAAAAAAAAAAACTGCGAATGGAATTTAAATTAAAATTGGAAGTTGTCCCTTGTAGCTATGCGAGAGTTTGCAACAGTTTTCATATTTTTTGTAATCCCTTTTCCGCTTCTTTTTAGGCAAACATTTAATGATTTTTACAGATACGCAATTTTTCCATCACTAAATGATGGAATTCTTTGTCCTGTGCAAAGTTTATTTTTATTTATAGTTCTTCTTGAATGAATTTTATTTGCGACCTAATTTTTTCTACCTTAGTATTAATAAAAAATATTACATCGCTGTTCTTATTTAACAAGTATGAATTATATGAATTTAAAACATTTTTTTCAGTCTGTGTAAGTTTCCCTTTATGTCTGTTTTAATAAATTTGTTTGGCATTGCTTTTTCAGATATTTTTTTGTATATAAACAAATTTTATGTAAGCTTTTTGCTACCTTCTTTGATGATATTAACGCTGTTATTCAGCAATATGACCTCTACTATTTATTTTATTTAAAACCTTTCTTAATTTTCTCAAGTAAAGAATTTTTATTTGAAAATCTATACATTTAGTATAAGAGATTAGGGAATATTCTTAATTATGAGTATAAGAGATACGCTGAGATCCCCTATGAAATATACATTACTTATTGCGTTCTAGAACCAAAATAATGTATTCATTCAAGGTACATTCATCGATGTGTCTTGGCTAAGAAGATAAGATCTTTTATGTACCCAAAAAAGTGTACATTTGGAAAAATATATATGGAAAAAATTCAGTACAGTAAATGCCTTTTTGATTTATAAATACAAATATTAATAATTGGTTAATTTGATGACCTACATACAACAGAACGTACCTTCCAAAAACGATATGTTAAAAAAATATTTATCAAGCTAAATTTATGGTAAGATTATTATTGGTTATTCTAATAAGTCGTACTTTCTTGTAAGAAGCCGGATATTTCCTATTTTCTTTTCCAATTTCTTGTAAGAAGCTATTCTGATAAGACTTTCATAACATATGTAACGTATGCATTATGGCTATTTCAAAGTATTTCTTAGGTGTCAATTATTATTTTAATTTAGTTATTAAACAGCTTAGTTAAGTGTGTTCGCTTTAAGGAGCTATTTATTTTCAAATCGTATACGACTAAATTACATTGAAATTGCACGATTATGACTAGAGAATTTATGTATTTCATATCTTAGTTCGCTTCGATGGTGAAAAAACGCAAAGTGCCAATTTGGCTGGTGAAGCAGGCCACATAAGGGATTGTCAGGAGGAAGCACATTTGGGTTCGCGTGCCTCCCTTGACGGGAAAATCCGCACCAGTTCGCTGACTGTAGGCAGCTGCAAAAGGTAATTACAAATTACACACATTTTTCAGAAACCAAAGTCCGAGAGAATACTTGCCACGTATTTGGGAGAGCGTCATAGAACGTTGCGGTGAGTCGTTTTGGGCATTTTTGAAGATAGCCCTCAGATCATCGTAAATGCTAGGATATTTTCGCGTTATTTTATTAAAGAAATCGTCCATGGCAGCCAGTTTGAATGCTTTATAATTATTTTATTATTTTAAGAATATATATTTTGTTTTAGGAATGATAACACATACACACGTGTGACCTCGGCAATCAGTCAGTGCAGTCTAAATTTGGAAAATCCGGAAATCAGACGGCGCAGTGGAAAAGAAATAAACAAACTAAATAAAACCGGTTTCTCACAAAACACAATACCAGCTGTTATCACTGCAGTTTTTCTCTTGCTCTCCCTCTCTCTGTCCCCCTCTCTTGTTTTTGCCTACCTCCCACTTTTGGTGGTGGTTTTCCCCCTACCATTTTCCGATCACTATTTTGGTGGTGGAAAACCCAGCCCAACGAGAGAATAGTTTCTCAGACTTGAGCCAAGACCCAAACCGCCAGCCATTCAACTCTTATACAAATGAAAAACCAAGTGGGGAAATGCGAGGAAAACTGCAAGCCACTGACCGAATATTTAACTAAATTATTTTCTATACATTTTTAATGGGTCACCCAACCCTTGCCCAGCCATAAAAAAGAAACTTTGTTTCTCGTTTTGCGACTGTCCTGGGGCAACACAAAAAGAAACCACAAACAGAAACCCAAAAAACAAACAGGAAAAAACAAGGAAAATGGCTTTACACGAAAAAGTTGTGCTGATTTTCACACTTGCGGCAGGCGAAGTAAGAAAATAATTACAAACTTCGGGGCAAAACATCAGAAAACAGTATTAAATTCAAATTATTTACAGCACTTTATTTTCCACGGCAGCACAAAAGTCGCCTTTGTTCCAGGGAATGCCCGATGAACAACACGGGAGAAAATGTGCACGCAAGAATAAAGGAAAACTTGACAAAGTCATTTTAATTTAAGTTGTGCAACATTTCAACACTTGTGCAAATAAATTCAGAATGGCCTAAGGCTGTGCAAGGAGCGAATGCAGATGCCATGATTTATACGCAAGTTGTTAACCGACACTCGAAAGTTTCGCCATTTTATACTAAGGCTATCATTGTGGTGACTTTTAATTAATTATATATCTTGTAGTATCACTTGGGAATATTTATTGACATTTTAAATCCATTAGAAAATTCATAAATTGATAGGAAGCCAATGATTTACTTTTATTGAAGAAGTAGAATCATTCTAAATATATTAAATTAATCATTTTCTGTAAACAATTATTTTTCTTAAGTTAAAATACCACAACATATAAAACAACAATATTTACAAAAATATATTCCTTAGGAAAGACTAGTTAAACTGTAAACAAATATTATTCTCAATAGAAAATTGTTTAAAATTTGGCACATTTAAATATTTAATTATCTTATATCTTAAATCCACAAGATATGAAGCAAAATCTCTTTCATTAAATTATCTGTTTAAAAAGTTGAAAGTGTATATGAGTAAAGAAGATAGAAAATAGTGCCTGGCTTATTTGCCGTCATAATTTGAAGCTCATTAAAACCTATTCGCTGCCAAACAAGGGTAACAAACTTTCAAAACTAAAATGCGAACGTTACCATGAACACACACTCGCATCATATATCGCATATCGTGTGTGTCTGCATTGTGCATTTTGTGTGAATAAAAAATGTGTGTGCAACGAAAATGAAATTTGCAACGGAAGTTATTTCACGCTTTGGAGAGCGCACCCCGTGCTCTGCGATTTTCCACGATTTTCCCCGCTTTTCCGGCCCCGTTGCACGTCAAAACTACGAAGCAACGAAGTAACAAGCTTCAGGAGTTAGAGTTGAAGGAATTAAGCAGCATAACAGGCTGTCAGTGTGTGTGGGAGCCACGCCACAACACACACCCACAACACCCACATATCCTTCGTAATTGGTTTCAAGTTGCAACGAAAACAGGGCAACAAGTTTAATTAACATAAAATATGAAAGGGCCGCGATATAAGCCAGCAAATAAATTCTGTGTGCCGTCCAGGGAAGTGAAATTTATTGTTCCATACTGGCAGGAGCTCAGCACTCCTCCCTGCAAAGTGAGAAGATCCTTAAAGGTATATTTTTGAGAAAAATAATCAATGCGCATAAGGCAAAAATTTTCATCAGTTGTAGCTGATGCCGAAACGTGTGGACTCATTTATTAATTCCATGCCATTTGTGCTCTTGATTTACGCCCCCACATAAATACCGTAATAAATGGAGCTGCTGAAGGATATTGCCTTTTGCCGGACTTTTGCCCTCACCGCACACACACGCACCGTACACAAACACAAAGAACCCAACCATACACACACACTTCCGGCCAGCTGGTCAGAAATTTCCGATTTTGCATTAATAAATGCAATTTCTCCTGGAACACTTTTTGGGTCAAGAGTTTCTACGATTTCGATTTATTTCCAATTTGCGTTGAGAGGCAAGTTCCCTTGAGTGTTCATATGACCATGTCTGAATAAATGAAGCTGGAGATGAATGTGAAAATTGATTCAATCCAGAATTTTTAAATATTGTGGCTGGGATAATATAAATTAGAATATTCTGAATGTTGAGAGCACAAAAAACAAAGTATAGTATCTTATCAGATCTGTATCTCCTTGTTTGAAATATTTTACTATTTATGCAGTTATTTCACAAATGTTTTTCTGGAACCGAGTTTATCAATTAAGACACGATGTCGAGTGACAGAGGAAAATGTGTATAGGCTTGCAGTTTAAGCACTATTTGTGCGTCAGCCTAGATGCTTAATTGAGTGCACAAGGACACGCACCAGGATACAAGCACGGATGCGAATACACACGCCAAATGCAAACTCATCTCAACACCTGAATGTCTTTGAGGATGCATCGAATGCTTGGGGTTAGTGTTTCTCGGCACTTGGTCTTCAATTCAGTCAACAAATGTCTCCTCTTCGAGAGCAATCAATTTCAACTAAATGCCGTCTTCATGCATAATTGCTTGGCATTGTGTGTGTGTGTGTGCACAGGATGCGAGTAGTCCTGGCTGCTGCAGTGTGCAAGTGTGTATGGTCGGCGGTGTGTGGTGCACAACGCTGCGTATACTTATCGAGCATGCTTAATATGGCAATTAAAAGATGATTCCAATTAAGGGGAAGCTGTGTGCTGCGTAATCACTGCACAATATCGCCTTGTTGTGCACAAATGGCATTAGCAGTGGAGTCCTTTTAATTGGCATAATAAACTGAATACGTCAGTCCAAGAAAATTCCTGCCGCCTGCAGGAAAATAGCAAATTAAATTTAATTGAAAGAAATATTTAACAAAAAATCTTCAACAAATGAATTGAATAGTTTGTCTTCATTATAAACCTCAGAGATACTTAATCTTAGTTTTTCCAGGATTATTATTCAGAAGCATACTAAATTTACAAGGAATTAGTACAAGTTTAAATTAAACGCTGATACAATGATCAATTTATAGTTTTACTAGGGAAATTTAGGCTTTAAGGTAATATACTGACAAAGTTAATGGAATCAAATTAAGCTTTTCATCTTTAACCAGGAATTCATATTAAATTTCGAGGAAGAAAAATGCCTTTTCATTAGCAGCAATATATATATAAAACCGTTTTAATAAAAGGCCATCACCCTTAGACCAAATATATAAAACAAAATATTGCAATACAAATAGCACAAAAAACAAAAACAGTGGCTCTTGCAGCGACTAAATAATTTATTAGCCGGTCATAATCTATAATTAAATCGTGTAAGCTGTCGCAAGCGTTTATGCGGTTGCATTAATATTAATTGCTAATATTTAGAGCTTTTAAATAGCTTAATTAAATTGCCACTTGAACAAGAAAAGGAAATTAGTGCCGCAGTGCGTGCTGGCTTGTATTTTTCTCTATTATAAAAAATAATTAACCCACCGCATAACAATTAATCAGGGACTCTGGAAAACACGCAGAAAACCGTGTTCATATATTGTGCAATTTACATAAATTAAACAAACTAAAAATGCCATCAACATAATTAGAAATATGATATGCTGGAGCGGAGTCTAGTGGATAGTTTCGAATTGATTTATGCAAATTACAAAACCACAAAACGAAATGCAAATACAAACCGAATATTAAAAATGCGACATTGAATACGGCAGCGGGTCATCGAGTACTGAATAAATAAATTAATAAAAATAAATAGATGAGAGTACAACTTATTTGCGTGTAACGCTTGTCAAGCATTTTGTCATAACCAAATAAGTATTCATGCAACCTGTGTGGTCCGTGTTCGGTGTCCGTGTTCAGATGCGTGTAAAAATGTTCATGTCAGGATGTTTAGTCCGTGGGAAAGGTGCAGCCAAGTGCAAAACCAAATCAACCAAAATGTGCGTAATAAATATTAATTTAATTCCCTTTTTTCGTCACACGCCCTTTCCGCCGACTGGCAAGCTAAATTGCATCAAATGTATGCATCTCTTAATTTATGCATGTGAACTCGATTATAAATGATTTCGGTAATAGAAAGTTTGATATATGCATAAATATGGGAGCTAGGCAAAATATAAAATAAAATTAATTATAAAATATTGTAAGAGCTTCTTCAATTCAAATTAAAGTATTTATTTAAATTTTAATTAAATATTTTCCTTATTACCCAGCACAGCTTAAAGAAAACTCCTTACAAAAAAGAAAATGATAACACCACTGGTTTATTTAATTATACGCATATCTCTTATGGCAACAAGTTCGTCTCTTTATTTTACATTTGGTTTCTATTTTCCTTTGCAGACACCCTCATTTAGATTCATGGCCAGAAGAAATATTCCTCTTACTTTTCCTTTTCCTATTTTCATAATTCAACCTTAGCGCTTTTAATAAATTAAATTAAAATTTATGCATTAGCCTCCCCATTTCTGGCGCCAGCAGGTGCCAGTTTTCTTCTTTTTGTTCAGGAAAAATATTAATTTCATGAATGTGGTGTGTGTTTTAATGAGAACACTCAAAATTAATAAAACAATGCGTACATTAAATGCAAATTGCAGACGGGCAGCGTTGACTGCGGCTGTGTCAACACGTTGGTCCTTGGTCCCTGGTCCGGACGGGATGTACCCGGATCTCCCACCACAGGAAGGCGGAGATATTACGAGACGACGGGGACGGGAGGCTTTAGTAATTATGAGGACATTATGGACATTATGCTCCACAATCGTTATTGCGTGGACATGCTGGGACCTCGACCATCAGCATCAAGGACTCTGGGGAGAGATGGCAGGGATGTCCATGCTGCGGCTCCTTGTGGTGTTTTCAGCCAGCATTTCCCTTATGCATGAATTGTACACATACTTGAAGCTCTATTCATGGGCGCAACAATTAGGAGGAACAAGGGCCTTATTTAATTGAAACTAATTTGCCATTTTGTGGCTGACATTAAAATACTTAAAGTCCCGAGGCCACTAAGTGTTCCTCATTGTGGCTTGAAACTTCAATGGTTTTTGAACAACATTTTCGACAACTTTAAGCCACACCTCCAAGGATGCTGCATTAATTCCTACATCATATATATGCACATGTATATATCTTGTGTGCAGGGTAAAGTACAGAGTGCGGACTATATTTCTCACCTTCCCGGAGCGGAATGGAGCGAACGAAGGGCAACAAAAAATTAAGCGCTTTATGGCACACTACTATGGAATACACCACATGCTCTGTTTACTTTTACGACTTTCCAAGGCAGCCGCCGCGCAGCAGCCAGTAACAAATATAAACAGAGCAGCTCCGACTCCAGGTTAGAGCCGATGCAACGAGATGAGATGCCAGGGCGGCACATATTGCAGCTGCCAGAGATGGCAGGAGCTACGGAAGTGTTTTACCTTTAAGAGGAAACTTTGTTTTTACGTTTAAAACTGAATTAAATTGTGAAGATCAACTAATAAATAATTTGTTATAAATATTTCTTCTACAATAAAAGCTTGACAAATTAATAAGAACAGAAAGATCTACAGATAAGAATAGAAAATAAGTATTTTTATTAAAATAAAGTTACTATAACTTAGTTTTAGTTTTAATTTTATCTTAGTAGTATAGCATCATTTTTTTTCCACAATCTAACATATGCAATGACACCAGAAAGTATGCTACGTATTTGTAGGAAAACCCGTGAACGCCATGATCAGGTAACTTTTTCCAAGATTCTTCTTATAATAATTTTTTTTATATTCCCTTCTAATATTTAATAAATCCCATTAGTATAATTGAATATTAATATTTCATAATTAAGTTATTATTATATTTTATTTTAATTTCCAACCAAAAATACCCCACATTGCTACCCCTACTCGGATCCGCCAATTCATTAGCCCGATCATCACTGACACCGGCCACGCCTCCTCACGTCGAATGA
This sequence comes from Drosophila tsacasi, assembly GCA_018904565.1. NCBI lineage: Eukaryota > Metazoa > Arthropoda > Insecta > Diptera > Drosophilidae > Drosophila > Drosophila tsacasi. The sequence goes on from JAEIHY010010631.1 coordinate 13,972, forward strand.
CACCGGTGCGAAGGGCGTTGGTCTGTGGGCGTGGCTGGAGGGCGAGTGAGGAAAACGCACGTGACGCTCATCAATTTAGCGCACTTTGCCTTTGCCTTTACCGCTGTGCTTTTCCTCTTAATGCGCTCCGGAGAAAGTGCGGGGCAAATGGGAAAATGGGAGGAGAGGGTACGGGGAAATGTGGATGCCATATGCCGGAGAGGAGACCGGGAGTGCATCGTTCCGCACATGCTGTGCACGTCGACGTCTTTGCCGGAGTTTCCCAGTAACTATGTGTGTGTGTGTGTGTGCGAGTGAGTGTCACGATTTTGCATATTAATTGCATTAAGTTATAGCCACCGCCGCCGCCGCTGCTGCAGCTCGCTGGATGGCGCCGCATGCTCGGCGATAATTTCAAGTTGGTAAATCCACTTTGGCGCACATGGATCCACATGTTCCAACGGGGGCTTACAGCTTCGCATCGGTGCTTAGTGGGCTCTGTGGGTTATATAATACTCGGTCCAGGTCCAGAACCAGAACCAGAACCAGGTCCAGGTCCATTGCCCCACCACAAACCCGCGGAATCAAATACAAATTTATTTTTAAACACCATCAGACACAAAAAAGCGAAATGCGATCCCCCCATTACACAGCATCGCATACAAGCGTAAAACTATACAATTTATATATATTTATACACCAGACACATGTGCCTGTGTGTTTGCTCTTCAAATGTATGAAAATATTTTGTATTTTTCGAAATATCTCAAATGTTTGTTGCTGCTTACGTATTCGCTATTTTTAACATGACTCACTTGCATATTTCAGCAGCCAAGTATTCGAATTGTTTTTCATTTTTAATATTTATTTCTCTATTTTTTTCGGTTGTGAATGGTTTTTGATTTTAATGTCTGTGAATGTGAGAGTGAATGTATTAAATAAATTCCGAGTGCTTTGATTGTAATTTTATGCTCTGCTGGTGGAAGGTGTGTGGAATGGATATTTTTGGGAATTGTTGAAAATTATCAGTGAATCTGTTTTATATGTTATTAATCAAATATTATTTTTTATGATATTTTTGAGTCTCATTTCAGAAGAAATTATATATAATAAGAACAAGAGGTTAGAATTATAAGAAACCATTTTTCTTTATTTTAAACAGATATAAAGATCTAAAATAAAATGCTTGCTAAATAATTTGCATCTTTCTTACTTCTTGAAATCACTTTAGATTATATTTTAAAGTTTGTACATAATTTTTAAATTCTTATTTTTTATTTTTGCTGCAACACCTATTTTCCATTGTTGACTTCGATGTCTGGCCAGATATCGCTCCATACTTCTTTACATTCCATATGCTTGAATATTTACTATTGAATGCAAGGAAGCATGGAACTCTCAAAGGCCCTGAATGAGTTATTTCACTGGGTTATTTTCTGCTGCCAGCTAACTTTTAGTGGCACTCACTGGGACACTTTGTCGGATGTCTAACTTACCCAATGATGCTCCGAAATAAGCAGAGCCATAATCTGCTGAATAATGACAACGGCTGACGGTAATTGCAAACTGCAATTCTCTGGAAAAAAGGGGGCGAAAGTTGCGAAACTGCAAAACATTTTCCACAGTCTTTTGTGGCTGCATTTTGGGCAATTCCTTTCCTTCTTACAGGGTTTGTTCTCTTCCTTGTTTTTTACTGTTTTGTTGTTACTTTGTGAGAAGCAAATCCTTATGCTTATTTTTGTGGCATGCAAATTTTCCTGTTTTCCGTTTAAGAGTTTACATTTTTACTCTCATACTTTTTGTTTTTTGTTATGCGGCGGTGAGTTCGTTCGCTGCCGTGCGTTTTTATAGTCCGACTGCAATAAAGCAATTTTTAAGCGCACTGAAGTGTGTTTATATGTGACTGGGCAGCCCGCAGCCCGCAGCCCGCATCGCCTCCCGCTGTCTCTCAATCCCCCCAAATTCCCCCTTTTTTCAGATACAGCTCGTACTTTCGTATCCGTGGTATCTGTTTTGGTTGTTGTTATTCCTTTTCTGGGTCTTTTTGTTTTCAGCTCTTTTTTGTTTTGCATCTTTCACGCGCCTGCACAAAAAATTCATAAACTTTTTGCTGCTTTTTATTTTTGTTGCTTTTTATTTTGTGTATGTGTGGGTTGGCCGTAATAAAATTGCGCCTTTTTTGTTTGACTTTTTTATGCGCATATTTTGCGCCACATGGCCAGCTCTCGGGAGCCCCAAATCCTCATCCCTTGGAGCTAACCTTAAACGATTTTTTTCAGACCTCGACTTGTACTTTTTGACTTGTCACATTCCGCGGGAGTAGAACAAACCTAGCAACCGGAGCTAGCTCACAAACTGCAATTTCTGCTGTGGATTTCGAAAGCGATCCTACGCGAGAACCGATCGACGCGACCTTAAGACGGCGACTGTGTTCTGGCTGCAGCGTAAACACGCGTTTATATAGGTGCCTAAAATTAAATCGGGGACCCACACATGAAGGCAGGGTCAGGTCAAGCCCAGACCCCGGGCGCACATATGTTCCTGCGAGTGGTTTCTCATACATGCTCTCCGTCTCCGTCTCGGTCTTCTTTTTACCTACTTGAAGCAGCCGGAGCGGCAATACCCACGCTGAGTTGGGCCCACGATGGGCAGGATGTGTGAGCCGAGCCGGCGAGTCAAGCCGGGCACATGGATGCAATCTGCAAAGCGGATTGCAGGCGTTTCCCAGGCCGCCTTAAGTGTACCGCTCTCGCTCTCTGGAAAAGGCGTCCATGTGTGCCAGCGTGTTTTCACAGCAACTATCACAGGGCGTACATGTAGTATAAGTTTGTCAAATGTTTATAAAGTATATATGGCTGGCTAAAAGTGGATAATAGTTTGTATAGTAAATACTGGGTATTTCTGTTGTTGAAGGACTTAAAATTATACATTTTAAAAATTTTAATTTAAGTTTATGAGCAAAGATTAGTAGTAGCTAGTAAGTAGTCAATATGATTGCTTGTTAATGGTTGTGAAGTTGTTTAAATACTATAAATTATTATTTGAATATTCCTAATGTTCTTTATAATTTGAAACTTAAAATTGAAAGCTATATAATATAAATATTTTGAAGTATATTTATTTTTAAATACTATTTTATTTTTATAACATTTAAGTTGTGCAAGTCTGTTTTTTAGTGTATTAGTCTATTAGTTTATAGATTAAGTTTGTCAATTATAATATTTAAAAAATCGTCATACATTTTAAAATATTTTAAATTGTACACTTTGAAGCAAAAAATAAATTTAACAAATATATTAAGGTATTAATTAGGCAAATTATGCGTTTAAAGTGATTTTCTTAAATTTTTCTATGCTTTACAAATTTACTATAATTTTTTTGTAATATTTTACGCTCTTAATATTAACTTTATTATTTTCAAACTATTTTTTTATATGTAAATATTAAAAATAATGTGTATACTTAAGTTTAAACAATAGCACTTCATTAAGAATTTATTCACCCACTATTAATTAATTTCATTTAAAAATTTCTTACAAAAATCAAGAATCGCTCTTCAATGCTCATAAAAAATGCAATACAAATTCAAATTAATGCGACGGGCATTTGTTAAATTATTTTCTGCAATTATCAATTCGCCGTACAACGAAACTTAATCGAATTGTAATGAAAATTGTCAACGTGTCAGGCCGAATGGCAAACGGAGCGCGGTTCACAATCGTGCATTTTAATTAGCAATTTTCTGTGCGGCCTTTATGTTTTTGCGTTTAATGCTTGTTTTTAATGCACTTTCCGCATTTTTTTATGCACTTTCATTGAATTATAAAATTTTCGAATGAGGGGTTAAAATGTGTCCCACAAAATCAGACGACTGTGTGTCGTGTAACTAATTATTTAAATGCTATTAAAGCCATTAATGCAACATACTTTTAATTGAAATTAATTAACGAGCTGTTGGTAGAATCGTTAATGTTCAAAAGGTTCACCCGATTGTACATTGAGTGGCTCAACGTTAATGATAAAAATAATTATGTCAGCCATTTCAGATTTTAAATACTGATCGCAGGCAGATAGTGACAGGAAAATAAATAAATACATTTTTTAAAACACACAAAGGGTTATGCTGAACAATGACAAAGGATAATAATATTTTACTAAAGAAGTTATGATTAAAAATATATTATCCATTTGCAATTCAAAAATTTAAAAATACAGGATTATGAAACAGAATAAAATAAAATAAAAATGTAAATTGTTCGACTTTTTGATGCGGAATTATATTATCCTTTCCATTTCAGTTTTACTAAAGCACACACTCGTTATATAATTTTCGCTTTTTTTACAATATCCACCGCAGGTTCTTATTCCTTCTCGAAATGCCCGAAAATTCCTTTCGGATTACTTTCAGTTTTCAAAGTAAAAATACAAAAAATTCGTGTATTTTTTTTTTTTGTCTAGAAGAAGTTTGCTTGTACTTATATAGTGCGGTGTACATAAGTGTACGCATTATATACAAATTTCCGCAACACGAAAATAGCGATGAGCAAGTGAGTATTATTCATTCGATGCCAGACACACTCTCACCGACAAACGCACACTCACATTCTGGCCAGGGAGCGATTTAAGAATCTTCGGTTCGGTTTCCGTTGGGATTGGTTATATTTATAGCTCTTTGCCGATGTTCTCCATAAATAGCAAAGAAGAAGTCTGGGCAGCATCTCGAAGGAACAGAAAGTTTTGCGATAACTTTTAAACTCGATATTTCGGCAGGATCACTAGGCACAATTTATTTATGGACTTTGAATGATATTCTCCAAGCGGTTTCTTGTTTTTATTAGCATTCTCTTTTTTTGGGAAACATTGTCCAGGATTTTGTAGTTTTGAAAAGCACCACGCGAGATTTTCTGGACTTTCTGAGAGTTCTTATGGAGCTATGGAGGTGGTGGATATAAACAATACGCCTGGGATGGGCCGGACTAAAGGCGATCTGAACGGGTCGACAACAGAATCGGTAATGCACTAAAGGATGCAAAAAATATTCTCAAATTAATTCTTGGCGCTGCTCGGCCCCGGCCCGCTTCGTTAGCGTTCATCGTATTTTTATTTTTATTTTTATTTCAGTTTCTCAATTTTTTTTTGTATGTGTTTTTGTTCTTGTGTTTTTCAGTGGCGGTACGGGCTGGCTGGCTGGCTGGCTGTACCGGATCGGATTGAGGAACTTTCGTTATATACATATTTATAGCTTTGTCTCGTCTTCATGTCTTGCCTCCATATATAAGGCCATGTAGTTGGGTACATAGTTGGTTTTGCTCTGGTACATAGTTGTCTCTGCTCGGCGATGATGATCCGATGATTCAAAAAATCGCCGCCAGCGCAGGCGCATAACTCTCGGCGAGATCGGCCATTGGCTATACTTAGACCTGGCTATATTCCGTATATACAGCCATACGGAAGGCCGCCCGATCGTCGAACTGCTGCCGCTGATGCTGATGGTGGCTAGATGGCATCTCTGCCGGCATAAAAATAAACACACATTCTGCCATTACGTTTCGGCTTTTTGGCAATTGAACTTATGTATTTTTGGGTAAGCCGAAAAAGAAGAGGCACCTCCTGGCAACTGACAACTGGCAACTGGCAACCGGCCACTGGGAGCCCGGCAAATGCCATCGCTCGGCATCGGCTTGCCATTTCTTCGGTGCGGATTTTTTATGTTTTTCGCACTCTCTCTCTCAACTCGTTGACATATTTTTGGAAATGTCAAAACGAGTTAAAATTGCTTAATTACTTTCTATACTGCATATATACACTATTTGGCGGCTATCCAGCAGCCAAGTGGAAGATACGAGCAAACAGTTCTGGTCTTTGTTAATGGGTTTCCTTTTTTTTCTTTGTGGAAAATACATTGGCCGATTGTCGGAGATCGATTTCATGGATGGGAGATCAATTGAACGTTTTTTGGGCGTTTTCATCGGGGCTATGTAATGAACGAAAATGGAGCAAGACTTTTGGGTGGAGTGTAATGTAATCCCTGAGGGATTTCTTGTTTTTTGATTTTTTTTTAATTTTGTGAGTTGCCTTTCTTTAGACAAAGGCTAAAAATAGTTGTTACAAATATTAATTATTTGCTTTCTTGAACTACTATTTATTAATTTAATCAATTAAACCACTAAGTCAGAATGCTTTGAACTCGTAACATACATTATGTAATTTAAAGTCTGTTTAAAAAGGAAAATATATTACAGTAAATTATAAATAAATACTAATGCAAATAAATAATAAAAATAAACAAACTGAAAATAAGTTAAGAATATTAAGAAACGTGTCGTTAATATAATAAGCAACTATATATATTAAAATATATTAATAAATGCTAAAGCTCGAAAGTTATTTTATTTAGAGTCCATATCATAGAATGAAAGTATATAGAAATAGAAAATATAGTTTCAAACTTTATATTTATTTCTTTCATGGAATACTCCTATTAAACTAATTCAACAAATAGTGAAGCTTGATGAAAATATAGAAAAAAAAGAAACTTATTTAAATATAGAAAGTTTCTTAAGAAAAACGATATTAAAATGTGCGTTTCAAAAAGTCAAAAGTAAATATTACGCACAAAAAAAAGCTGTAGAAGGGCTTTTCATGTCCGAAAAAAAATTCCACATATTAAGGATATGTACATGGCTTTTTCTGACTCTGGGCCATGGCAGGGCTCACACAAATATATATGAGAGCTTTCTTAAACAGACCTTTTAAGGGCTTAGGAACTTTGCAATTTTGTGCGCAAAACTGCACAAAACGCTCCAAAAGCGAACACAGTTCGCCTTTTAATGTGCAAATGTAGGGCTTAACTAACACACAGATGCACACGCATAATAGATGCATCCCTTAGATACACTTGCTGGGATCAGGGAGGTCGGGGTAAACTGAGAGGAAAAGGACATGGCCTCTCCATTCCGAACACACAAATGCAATTTAATTTTTTGCTTTGTCTTCTCTTGATTGTGATGCCGTTTCTGATTCTGATTCTGGTGGATAATGTACGTACGTTTTTTACTCATCTTTGGTGTTACGTCTCTGTGCCACGTTTGTATATATGAAATGTATTTTTGGGTGGCCCGACACTCTATGGTATCTGTGCATCTCCCAGGATGGAAGGGAGCTTGTCGTTTGCTTGATGAATTTCTGTGGCTGTTGTGCCATAAAAACATAGCCACCAACTGTTGTCTACAAATAAATCTCGTTAAGAAGTACCCACACATGCAGACAGACATGCCACTTATGCATATACAGATACAGATACTGCTACAAGTACTGGCTCAGATACATATTTTTCCCTCAAGAATCGACAATAAAAACGAATACTCGTATACAAATTTTATGATCGCAAACATTTCTAGATTCTTGGGGATTGAAAGCAATGCACTTGACAACTGATGGTCGTAAAATAAACAGCCACAAATGGCCACAAATAGCCAGGAAATTAAAATATTGGCTAGGCGCCTTAAATGTCGCAACAGGAAGGAAGATAAGATATAAAATACCTTTACATAAACCCGTTTTTATTATGCAATTCTTGCCTAGGCAGCATTTAATTTAGTTTACAATATCATCGACAAGGAAATAAAACTCTTGAAAATGAAAATGCTGAGCAAGGTGTTTAACGCCCACCTATTAGAGGTTTATAAATAATTACTAAATAAAAAATTTTATTTGCATTTACAACCCTACAAATGTTTTTAATTTTCTGTCTTAAGAAACATAACAAATTTCAACATTTTCTTAGTGTGTTTTGTGGCATGTAAGCCACTTCACTTTTCCGTCCTAATAAATAAAATAAATCGTATTTATATAATTTATTTATATTAAAATCTATATTTATTCATTTCCCCTTAGTACGGAAAAAATACATTTATATACATTTGTCTTCTAATATTTTACTTGCTAAGAAAGTTTCGCATTTCCCTTTGACATTGGAAAGTTATTTCTTTTTACGAGGGCAATTAAATTCCCGAATTGATTTAATTTATTTTATGGTTAATAAAAATGCCGAGAAACAAAAGGCCAAAGCCAAAATGACAGCTGGCAATATATTTCTTCTCTTGCTTTGTTGGACTTCCGTCCTTTTTTTCTTTTTCTTCATCTTATTTTTTTGAGTCCTAAATAAAATTTGATTTTATTTGCTACGTTCTCTGCCGTATGCAAATGCCTTTTTGTCACATTGGAAAATTGAAATCCTTTTATGTGAGAAACGTGACAAACGTTTTCAGTGAATTTACGATTCGAAGACAAGAGATAAGCTGCGTAAAAGCTTTAAGATTTAGAAATTCGAGTTGCTAGTCCTTAAATCCAAGTGTTTTGTGAAAAGTGGAGTATTTAAATGGCTTTATTTTAAACCATGTGAAAATCTATTTATTGGTTTTCAATTGTGTTGCTAAAACCGACTTGGATTTAAAATACCTTAAGGATATTAAATTAAAGACCTAAGTGCGAACAGACTTTACTATAATTTAATTTAATTTAATGTAGTCTAAACTATAAAATGTAAATGATTAAATTTTTGCGTTGAATATTTGTTTATTAAATATTTATGAAATAATACAATTTTCCATTATAAATTTAATTAAATAAATACAAATAAAGAAGAATTACATTTCCTGGTGCTAAATAGAGAAATGCACACTCCTATAGCTTTGTCAACTTTGTTTCTTGTAACGACTTACACGTGTAGGACACTCCTCAAGAAGAGCAGTAGACCTGGACTTGGCCCAGTCTACCTACTTTACATCAACATCTCTTTTCCAGAGGCCGGAGATGAGCCAGCCACATGTGGATGGCGGATGAGATGTTGGGCTTGCAATTACGTGGAAGTCAGGACCGGCGAGCAGACACATGTACAACATGCCCATGGGTGCATATGTAAGGGGACTTCGTTCTCAGTGCTCAGTACATGCACTGAAAAATAAATTAGTAGGTACCAAATGCACTGCAAATAATTTAGAAAATATTTCCATATTTGCATGAAGCTAATTTAATATTTAATGTAAGAACTTGCTTATTATCTAGACTCCTCAAGTAACAATTGTTTATCTCAGAGTTGCATTTGTAGACTATTCTTAAATTTTAATATTAATACTGTTTAATAATTTACTTGTACTTTATTATATTTTTTGTATAAATTCAAATTAAATACATATTCTCCCCACTTTTTATTAGTGTATCGCACATATATCTCGTATTATTGCACGGACCCATGTCTGGACGGGATATGAATGAACTCAAGTGGCGGCGTTTTCGATGTATTTACGAGCCATTTCACAAAAAAAAAAAAAGAAAATAAGGCAGAATAAGGCAAAGTCTGCAGATACAAATCGTAAATCAGGCCCAAGGAAATGCAGAAGCCGACTGAGCGGCAGCAATATCAATTTTCAATCTGTTGACCCATGAACATGAATCGCCCGATTCCCCAATTTTCTCCGCCCATTCAGCATATGTTAAGGGAACCCATAAGTACGAAATACCAATTAGTGAATCAGACCTGAACAAATAGCTCAATTTGAGTGAAACATCAAAATTTACTGACTAGCAGATTGATTACTTCAGTGAACGAATCTAAAGACATGCTTTAAGACGAATTTAATGATTTAGTTCAAGTAAAATCAAGATGTTTTTAAAATATTTAAAAATTTAATAAACTATATATCTATTAGTTATTTTATATTTAATTTGTATACCTTTTAAAGAAGCCCCTTTAAAAAGCCATTTGGGCAAAACAAAAATTTCAAATAAAATAACTTAAGGGTATTTTGAAAAAATACACAATAATATAATTAATACACATGCGTAAAATAAACATTTAATTTTGTATATTATTATACTAAAAGAAAATTAAAAAAAATATATCAATTATTAAATTTTCTTAGAGTCAAATCAATCATTAGCGAAATATCACTTTCAACAATTAAGTTTCAATCAAAAAAACCTAAAGGTTAACTTTACACCAACATTTTTCAGGCAACTTCCAAAGATTTACCAAAAACTTACCAAGACATAATTTAGAGGTGCAAAAAAAAAATTCCCCAGAAGAAGCCCTTCCATAAGGATTCTGAAATACGAGGCACGGCTTCAGAGCCACCTGGAACCACCTGACCCAACTGAAAACACCTGAAAACACCTTTCCCGCACACACCCATAATATATGTACATAGTGAAATAGAGAGAAAAATCGGGGGAAAAGTGAGACAGAGAGAGAGAGAGAGAGAGAGCCACTGACAGGCAAAGTTTGCGCAATGTAGCGTAAATTGTGTGTTAATTCAATTATGTACCACCTGCCCCACCCCACGGGATCCCCGCCAGAGATGCGTAATTAAAATACCAAATGTTTATTCAGGTAAATAATTTCGGAGTGCACGTCGAAAGTGCCGGCAACTGCAATAACAAAATTGATACCGTTTGCCCGCGTTGTTTTCCTTTTTGGCCGAAACCGAATGGAACTGACTTTTGGCAATGGAGCCGCCGCGGCTAAAAACAATCTAATGTCAGCCGCTGCTGCTGCTCCTGCCGCCGGCGACTGCCCCCAGGCCCGCTTCCTGGCCCACTGAAGCGTTGAAATTTCCAGCGCGCAAAAGTTTTTAACAAAACTTTTCATTAAAGTTTGGCCAAGACCCAGAGCCTCGACTGCCCTTCCTCCCTCTGATGCCTGATCTCGCGCTATCGCACACCCCAAAAACCCCAGGCAAAAGATGCGAAAACTTTTTCGCTGGCAGGCGTAGTAAACGTCATTTCGCCTGGAGGCGTTTAACTCCCGGAGGGTGTGGCACTGAATGCACAAAACAAAAAAATCATTTGTGTTAAAGTGTACAAATTTGAGGGATTTTTAAATTGAATAAACCCAAAACGCGATTTATTTCTATTAAAAATTTTTCTGAAAAGATGGAAAAGGATTAATGCTGTAGGAATATTAATGTTAAAAATTTTGATTAATTTTGTAAAAAGGTTGTTTATTTGATGTATAAAATGTAAACTTTTTATTTACAACATTTTTTGTAAAGAGGCCTCTGTTCATTCTTCAAAATATCTGCATTTCTTACAGTTACAGTTACAGTTGTGTTTTTATTTATTAGTTTTACAAAATATTCCATTTCTCATAACTTCTTTTCTCAAGAATATTTCCATGAACAAGTTCATGAGAATATTATTTTAAAATATTTAATTAAAAATTATATTTAATTTTCCTCCGATTTTTCCCCAAGTGCCTTTTGTATGTGAGTAAGAAATTGCTTCGGCCTGCAAAAGTATTAGTTTCCTCTCACATGTGTGTGTCGGTGTGAGTATGAGTGCGGGTGCAAGGTTTTTCTCAAGTTTTTAGTCGCCATCCGCAAAATGTTTTTCTCCCATTTCAATTCACCACAAAAACGTTTTGAGAAATTATTGCAAAAGTTTTTCATAAAATGAAAGCGCATAAATTTACTACAACAACGCCGGCCAAAAGGGCGCTGATGGCGGCAGCGTCAGTGGGGGGCGTGGCACGGTCTGAGCCAAATATCAAGAGCTAACAGCAGCGTTGCAAGCGTGTGATATGAGACACACACAGTTAGTGCACCTTTGTGCGACACACACGTTAAGTTGTAAAAACAAAAACATGGCAAAAAAAAAATATTTAAAAAAATGAAAATAGGAAAATAGGAACCCGAGTACAACAATGGCAAAGCAACAAACAGCAACGGGTGCGAAAAAGTTGTGGCAACTGGAGTTTATGGGTACCCTCTGCAAGTGTAATCTAGAATTAAAAAAAATTCTTTGAACAGTTTAAATATTCAATATTTAAGCTAAATAAATCTAAATTTTTAAATAAACCAATTTAAAATATTTTCTTAAGTAAACATAACTTTTAAATAAATTGGGAAGTCAAAATACATTAGGTATACAGGATAAATTTTTTGAAATAAGACAGAGCATAATTTTAACAATTAAATAAGTTTAAAAATTGAAGCGCAGATAATGTTTTTTGAATACAAAATTATTCTAAATAACTTTAAAAGCGTTTTAAGGTTTTTAATAAACATAATTTTTTTAATAGATTCATCCATTGAAAATAAGAAAAATTTCAAAGAAAAATTAATTAAAGTATAGCCACCTATTTCCATTAACCATTCAAGTACTTCTTACTTTAGGGCACTCATTATTCGTCTACTTGAGCTTTTCTAAAAATTTTCCTCTTCCCCTTATATACTCAGATGTGTGACTGTATAGTTGGTATCTGTGTGTGTGCCTGTCTGCGTGTATTTTTGTCGACTTTTCAACTCGGCAATGGCGGTGATGGTGATGGTGATGGTGATGGCTATGGCGAATGCGATGGCGATTTCGATGGCGGTGCCTTTGCCGGTGACGCGACGGCATCTGTGAGCTTGCGTTCGGTGGTGCGGCGCGTTGCGGTGGTGCGGTGTGCATTTGAAATATGGTCGCTTGTGCCACAAATAAATAACGCTTTCAAATCGCTCGCAAGTGGATACAGCTAAATTTCAGTAGTGTGCCACTGTGTCTGTGTGCGGTTCACTTGGCCGGTGTGTGTGCAGTTGGGAAGCTGCTAGTTAAGCACTCACCCACACATAAATGGGAATTAATATGAAAATGTAGATGACTAAACAAGAGGCACACGGATACACGGATGCCCACACGGAGATACAAATACGAAACGTAGCCACACATGGATGTTACACGTACACAGCGGATTATTATTATTTATATTTCTCGGAAAAATTATTTTTTAAATATTAATATTTAGAAAAAAAATGCTGGGTATATTATAAGGCTTTGTTATATATCGCGTTATGAGACAATCATTGTTGAACTTTAAACCAAAATATTTTTGAAGCAATATTTTTAAACGGATGATAAATGGGTACTTGAAGAATTTTTATATATCATAAAAAATAATAAACGAAAAAAAGGAAATCTTTTTTGTATATAAAATATGTCTCGACCCTAAATAACACAATGTTTTTAATTATGAATATTCAGAATATTAGAAAAATTATATTAAACACTTTGTCATTCAAACATAAATAGAAATTAATACAAAAACAAATGAAACAACATAACAAAAAGTAGGCTGAAATATAGTCCCGAAAACAAAACAAAAGATTGTTTTCAGGAAAAAGCTATAAATAAATAAAATAAAAACCAAAGCAATCAAAAAACCTATTCCTTTAACTATATTAAACTTAAACTCAAAAGGTTTATATAAATCTCAGAATCAAACACCAAATTTTTGGGTCAACTTTAAACTCTCCTAGGGACCAGCGCTCAATCTGATCCGAAGTTATGCCCTTCAGACAGCCAACAACTTTTGGAGAACAAGTTCGGAATGAAATCAGACATCCTTAACTTGAGGGACACAAAATAACAATTAAACATCAAGCTGACAAACTTTGCAGAGGCGAACAAACAAACTGCATGCAGGATGTTCTTGCCAAATGCGGGAATTATACCTACATAAATACGTATATATATAGACTTATACATATAAAGTTATATGGCCGCAGAAGACGCGGAAACTTCGCGCCCAGGATAAGCGCAAGTTTTGAGGGAAAGGCGAAAAGGTTAAGGAGGACAAAACTTTGTCAGCGAAAACGTGACATGAAAATCGCTGAGCTGATGAAAAATGCTACATCGTGACGGGAATCCCCAAGCCATAAAGACCCTTGGAACTTTGCAACATTTTGTGGGAAATGCGAATGGGACACATGTACTAAGCCTATGACAGTAGTAATTGACCTCGACGTCTGCTTAAATATAGAAAATGAATTTTAATAAATTTCTAAATGTAGTTTTGATTAGTTATAAATATTTTCAATTAAATTCTGGAGTTTCACGGGGCTTGTGCTGGTTTAAGGTAGTTTTTAATAACACTAATATTATTATTCACTAATATTAATATTTCATTAAGTGAACCCTTTAGTATTTTTTCTAAGTAAATTCTACAATCTAATTTCTCTAAAAGTTCAAAAAATTATTATGGGCAAATAAACTACATTAAAATTAAAAGTAAACATCGGTCTGGGAGATCCGTGAAACTCGAGATCCGGAGACGGGAGATCTCGAGTTGGGGCCAAGAAGAACTCCCCACCAAATGAGCCTGTGTGCGTGTCTATATTTGGGCCACAACTCCGCGCCTGCTAATGGCTTCATTTGGTCCGATGTTTGTGCCGACTGCCTGCCCCCGGACACTTGATCGCTTGATGCCAATGCGGAGCGGAGCGGATCGGAGCACTCAGTGCACTTGACTCCACGACGGAGGCAGCAACAGCCGGGGCAGCAGCAGCATTTATATCGTTTAAAAATATCATAAAACGATCGCTCGGTCCCCCATCCTTTTTACTCTCCACGATTCCCATCTCTTTCTTCTCTGCGTTGGCTGCTAAAAATAAAAGAACAAAATTGTATCTTGTGCGTTCCGGCAACATGCGTCTATTTGTAATTGTGCTGCTGCATCTACGGTTACGTGTCTGTGCCCCATAGAACACACATCTCCGAGTTGGTCCTCTGACTAGACAAAGGCTAATGCACTTTTCGGGGTAATGCCTAGATCGGCCACGATGGCCAACGCATCGGGAAGTGTCTTTCGTTGATTTAGAATGATCTTTCCCGGCACTCTCTCTCTCTTACTCTCATCGCTACCTAATTGCCCACTAAGTGGGGAATGTTTTCGATGATGAGTCAGTCTGTCAACCAGAGGGCTCAGCATGTGGGGGAAATCATGGGAAATTATGGAAAATCATTAGAGTCGACTGTGTGGGTGGTCGACGGCTAAAGGAAAACTCCTAGGAAATATTGAAGATGCGAGGAATATAAAATATAACATAAAATATAAATTATCAAGTTCCCATTTGTTTTATTTTATAAACATGTGATATCTTTATAAACTTGTATTTAAAATAAAATATCTAAGGTATTCCGATTAATATTTTCCGTCTTTAATAATACTAATTATTAATTTTATGACAACATAAAACTAGCCTCTAAAATGCCCAGAATAAAATAATTCCTTTCCTATTTAAATTAATCTTAAATTTTCTTCAAGCTATGCCCAAACATTTCCCATTCCTTCTAACCCACGCAGTGCAATTACCCATAAATCAGAACATTTATTAAAAACTCATTTGAAACTAGAACGCTTCGCTGAAAGTTAGCTGCAATCCAAAGAACAAACGGCAGACGGAAGTTTGTTTTGCAATTTGCACTGGCTTGGCTTGGCTCGGCCACTTTATTAATTTTAAAATAAAATGGCACAACCATTAACAACGCACCAGCAAAGTCCACTCGGAGCGGCAACTATTGTGTAAAAAAGGCAGTGGCAAAGCCACAATAAACAAGAGCACAAAGCTGCAGCGAAATAAAACATGCTTACTTACACAATGTTTGAGTACGTGT
Organism: Drosophila tsacasi; assembly: GCA_018904565.1. Classification (NCBI taxonomy): domain Eukaryota; kingdom Metazoa; phylum Arthropoda; class Insecta; order Diptera; family Drosophilidae; genus Drosophila; species Drosophila tsacasi. Next base: position 29,383 of record JAEIHY010010631.1, read on the forward strand.
AGGACATATATATCCTAGGTATGGTCCGCCCAACGACCACTTCTCCGATGCACTGCAAAAAGCCAGGAGAGGCGGGAACGAGGGCAGCTCGGAACTTTCTTTGCACGCTTCGCAGTCATTTGGAGCATATGTTTCGAACATTTTTCATAATCAAAAAGCTTTTAGCGGCGGACAGTGGCAATGATGGCCGGGAGAAGGATGGCCAGGATCCCCGGAATTCCCACCACGCCCACCAACTGCAGCTTATTGTCCGTTTCATTTTCGAGTGCAGCAGCGTGTAAAATCGCAATAATGCACAAGATACCCAACGCAGCAGCAGCAGAGCACAGTTGTCCACAGACGAGCGTTTCCCCCATTTTCCGGGGATAAAAACTGAAGCCGGCAACAGCAATTACGATTCGCCACGAATTTTGGTTTACTCTGTGATCCTGTCAGTGGGATGTTAGGTCCCTACAAAATAATACAAGCACTTGTATAATGAATCTATAACAAGAGTATATTAAATAAGGCATAAATGTGTAATAAATTTTAAGCCGAGACCTTTTTTTACATTAATTATTGTACTTGTTAATGCATGCCCTTCAGTTATGATTTATTTAATACACTTTATTGATTAAAGTCTTAAAGAAACCAACCCTTATGCCTGGCTTAGGTCAACGTTCCCGTACTGCTGGGCAAAAAAACCAATTTTCGTAAGAAAATACCATAAAATATAATTTGCTTAAAAGCCACATTACGCTAAAGGAATGGAGGAAGCAGTGTGGTTATCACATTTATGGCCAAAAATATTCGAATTGTTTTCTTGAAAGTAATAATCCGAAATTTATGTCATTATACCCCCGAGAATATGGCCAAGTGTCCCAATGCGTTTTCTGTCATAATTTTCTTTAAAAAAGTTTTGTACAAAAATATACGTATTAAGGAAAAATCGGCTATATACAAAAATGTGTTTGCGGGCAGTGGGAAATTGTATCTGTTGGTGAGTTAATTGTCCTAAAATGTATAACATGTGAATCATGGTTTTTTTTGTTTACTTCTGTAGCTGCTGTAAGATGGGGTTGAAACTGCTCAGCTCTATAATCCTTGCAATCCTTGCAGTTCTTATCGTATTGGCAATAATCATATACTTTTCTGTCTTCTACAACAAATCGTCTCGGTTGACAACAGCATCTGATAATCCAAAGGCTTTTGCAATGGACACCCCAGCATTAGTCAGAGGAGTACTTCACAAACTAGTAGACGCAATCTAAAATTATTATAAATTATAACTAGAAGGTAAATTGAATACCTAAAAATTGTATGTTAAAATAAAATATCCCAGGTCTTTAGTACGAGTAATAAAGATTTCATAAAGATCGTGATATATTTTATAACAATTATTGGTATTTTAAGAGGAAAAATGAGAATTAAATTTATGCATAAAATAATTTATATATAAAGCGTTATGTATCGCTCCGTAAAATTACAAAAATGCATCCTAAAAGAATCCTTTTCTGGAAATTAAATCAATTTTCCCCCTCGTGTCAAAAGCCCATTCAACTCCTCGTAAAGTGTATACAGACTTGACAATTCCAGGGCAAACTGCAAGCAGAAGCGACGACTGAACCAACACTAGAAACATTTGTCATGGCAATTGATTGCAAAGAAATCCAAAACACCCAAAAGCAAATTCAATTTAACTTTCAGTAAAAATAAACACATTCGGACACACACCGTAGAAAATCGTTGCCCAGAACAACACAAAACTAAACAGGATAAAACGAAATTGAATTCAATTTTCATCGGCATAAATATGTATCTAACAAATGGCATTAAATTACAAAAGTAACACAATCGAAATCATTCGATTATAATGGCAATATTTTGTGCATTTCGCAAATTTCCAACAATATTTATTTGCCGTTGACAGTTGAGAGCCGACCAGATGATGACTTTTAAAAGGGCTTCATTTTATTATTTGTTTTCCTTTTCGGCCTACATTTCATTATATGGCCGCCCCTGCGAATGCATTTAATTGCCTTTCATTAATTTTTATGCAATGCCGGTCATCGTATGCAAATAAATTGCGCATACGCCTCATTGCTGCCCCATAAAGCACATCCGTGACCAGCAGAGTAATTGATGCTAAAGTTTGCCGGCAGCTACCGGATCTCGATGGATACGGCTGTAGCTCTTTTTAATATCGGAAACTATAGGAGCGAAGAAAGTAAAAGATATTGATGGGTAATGTTTTTAGGCTTAGGATATTGATTAAAGTTAGGGGAATACGACTAAATAGGGATTTTTAATAGAAATAATCAGCCAGGCTCCGGTTATCGTAATTTTTTTTCGATTTCGATTTGGCCAAAATC
>JAEIHY010010634.1:0-10803 GCA_018904565.1 Drosophila tsacasi
ATGTAAACGATTCTAACCGATATTTTAAAAGATAACTAAGCTTTAACTTTTAAGATCCAGTTTTTGAAATAAAGAAAGGTACCTCAGTTTTCATTTAAAGTATTAAATTACCTATCATTTTGGTAAAACCATTATTATATTATTATAACTTAAGTAAAAAATTATAAATAAATAATCAGAGAGGCTAAAATACATTTTTTCAATTTTAGTGTGACATTTTAAAGTATTATTTTTGTATTTTTATGATTGAATGTATACTATAATTTAAGTAAAAAATTATTAATACATAATCATACATATTTTTTTTTATTAACAAAATATACAAAATATATGTAAATAATATTCTTTGCAGTGCCTGTGTTCAGGTCTAGGCGGCAAAACGCTAAAAATCTCTTTTCCCTGCCCCGGCCTCTCGCTCTCTGTTTGCTCACATTCATGGGAAGATGGGCATAGCAAGTGCCTGGCCCCACCTCCGGGACCGTCATACCGTCCTCCTGGTCGGCCGCCGTCCGCCGTCCGCCGCCTCATCCATGAAATCCACTTGCCACCAAGACTGCGCACTTTACGATATTTGATTTCCTCATTTACGGATTTAATTTTCTTTCAAATTTACCGATCGCCAAGATCTCTACCCGTTCACTGATCGCCCCCGGGCCAGTCATCCGAATCCGAATCCATATAGACATCCACACGATCTGCAGGCCTGCTGTTTGTCTCTCTCTGTTTGCATAGTTTTGGATGTTTTATCGCTTGATTGGTTCGGTTGGTCCGGTTGGGACCGGGACCGGGACCGGGATCGGGACCGGGGGTTTGCCTGGGTTCGGTTTGCCGCATCTTCCACTTCTACTCCTGCGATGTTGACCCAGGGGCGATCTCTGGCCAGGCTTGGGTGCAGATTGAGATTGAGCTGTGCTAGTGGAGCGCACAGCACTTAGCCGGAGCCCATCATCCGTGATCATGATAATTACCACGGCAATAATGATGGTCAGGCGGCAGCAGAGATGGAGGAAATGCATCTCTGATCAAATAGATTCGGGATTCATTGATGGAAGGTGAGGAATGTGTGGGTTTATTTGTATTATTTACGGGTCTAAGAATGTTAAAATAATTATGAGGAATACAAAAGTAAAAGAAAGAGTATCAATTTAATTAAACAGATTATATATATTCATATTAGGAAACACTTTTAGTACTATTTTACAACACATTTGCAAAGAATATATGATAATTATAATCTAGACTTGTGCATTGTGTATATTTTCCACCTATAAATCTCTTACTGACCTGCCCAACTAAAAACCTTGATTAATTCCCCATAGGTCAAATCCCAAAATCGCCCTCAGTTGGCCACACATCAACACCCCAGCTGGAGATCGTGGATCATGGACCATCTGATCCCACCATATATATATATATACAACCTCAATTTGTCGCCACATGTCACACCAAAAAAAAGGGGAAACAAAATTAAGGCTCCGGCTTTTGGAGGCGCCACCAGCTGCTGTCGCTGCTTTCCATACTGTAAAACCGATGACATCTCCGATCGGAGATCGCCTGGCGTTTCATTTAATTGAGTTCACAGCCCCAGAGCAAGCAAGAACAACGAAAAAAGACAATAACAATAAAAATTAATTCAAAGGCAACAGCAACAATGAAATGTTGAACCTTTTAACCTTTTTCCGTGTTCAGGTTTGGCCCGCTTTGGTCGCTTAATGGTCCAACACGGTGTTGGAGTCGAAGTCAGAAGCGAGCACTCCTTGATCGGATCGCAGTTGAAACACAGAGAAAAAGTATGATATAATTTATATTTAAATTAATTAGGGTATTTACCAAGAATCTATATTTTAAAAGCGTTTAGTTTGTAATTACAAAATAAACATATTAAATTGAAGCATTTTAAAAAAAGCGCAGCTTGTAAAAAGTCATGTATAAATTGTTCTTCATTTAAGACAAGAACTACCTAGGAATTTTAGTAACACTTTATAGGAGGTATTATAAAACTTAAGTTCAATTGCTAGATCTACAAGTCTTTACCCTAAAGGTTATGAATTTATAGGTAACAATAAAACAGAAAATAAACGTATACAAAATATAAATATAACGAGTTAATGGAAAACAGCACAGAGACTATAAATATATATATACCATAAATATTTAGGTTAAACTTATAAAATGTTTAAAAACTAAACAAATGCAGGAAACTAATCCTTGATCCTGGAAATATATTTTTATCATAATAAATATATGCATTTCCTTTCACGTACCACATTTTCAATACTTTTGCCACAGTGTTCTGTTACTGGCATAGCGCCAGCTGCCGTTTTCCGGCCCCGTTTTTGGACCTGGGGGTTGTCAATTCAATTAATGCCTAGACTCCGGCCGACACGACTTCATCTCAATTAGAACCTCTTAGGCCCGAGCCAATAACAAATTGTGAAACATTAAGGAACAAAACCATATTTTGTAGCGGCCCAAAAAAAGGGAAATTAAGTGTGCGTTTGCGTTTCGAACATTCCTGCGGCGAGGTGAATCCACGGCCAGCAATCTCCATCCGAAGAACCCGTGCGATCCAAAACCCAACCGATCGAATCCGTCCCGAACCGACCCGTTCCGATCCGATCTTAATGAAGATGAAGCCAATCATCAACGCCCTGACTTGTTGATCTTTTGTGGCACAATTAATGCTGCATAGGGCTGCACTTTGTTGTGGATTGTCGATCGCTGATCGCTGATCGCTCGGCTGATCGCACAATGGAGATATTTCCTTTCTCACACTTTCCACAAAAAAAAAGAAAGAAAAAACACAACAAAAAACACCGATGGGCTCGAGGAGAAAATGAAAAAGAGGCGGCATGAAAAAGCACAAAACATGACACGATGGATGACAGCGCAAAAAGAAGCGCCAGCTCCGGGGATCCAGAGAACCAGCATTAAAACTTGACCAATGGCAATACGAGGCAGCGGGCCAGATCGTGTGTGTGAGATCGTGTGGAGTTAATGGGAGTATTAAAACCTTTTAATAAAAATCTTTAATGAATCAATGAGCGAGCGAGAGGGGGCGAGCGAGTGCCGAGTGAGTGGCCTGAATGAAGAGCCAGAAGATCTTCGAATATCCCAGACCAGCACCGGAGGAGATTCTTGGCTCAGATTAAGGGCATTAATCGATTTAAGCCACAATCATTCGGCCTCCTTTTCCATCGTTTTTCGTTAAGGAATGTGGGAGCCTGTCCGCTGTGGGGCCTCAACTTTGTCTGCGCTTATCAAAAGGCATTTTTTTGAATAAAAATTAAATTAATTAAATTACAGGCTCTTGGGTTTCGGTTTCAGTTTCGGTTCGGCTCGACTCGGTTCGATTCGTGCCTCAACTTGGGTTTTGGGATCCCAGAGCCAGCCAAGCCAAGCCAAGCGAGTCCAACTAAAGAGCTGCAATAAAATTGTTTTTAATCTTATCTGGCCTCGACGACAGCCAGAGCCTTTTAGTCGTTTTTAGTCGTTTGCTCTCGTTTTATGCTCTCCCCACTCCGCTTTCTGGATCTGCCTCTGCATCCCCTGAGACTAACATATAAAACCCACTAAATATGCCCGACTTATGCCGCATTACTATGTCCCACATCCAGATATCTGGACTTTAACCAGCTGCTCAACTGTTCCGCATTGCTCAAAGATATATGAAAACAGTGGAACTTGACTAAGGAGAATGGAATATTAGTTACAGTCATGTGAAAAAATTATAGAAACCATTTAAAAATATTATATATTTTTCCTTTATTTATTATAATTTATAAAACAGCTTGTAAGTCAATAAATACAAATTTTAAAAGTAAAACAATAAGGTGATTTTTGAGAAACAAAAATATTCTACTAATGCTAAAACCGATCATAATAAGCTAAAAATAACATATATCTTGATATTATCATTTACATCTTAGTATTTATTTTCTAGTTTTCCATTCTAGAATTTGTTTCAACATCTGTCACCCTTTAACAAATAATTATCCAGCATTTTACTATATCTTTAATATTCTTAAGACAAAGTTCAACCTACCAAAGTCACACTGTAAATTTTCATCGCCCGAGACACCTATCAGTTAAGGGCATTTTGTTGGTAATATCAGGGGCTTGGTTTTGGGGCGGGGGGGTTCACCTTTAATTTCCTATTTTTATCCCTTATTTATTTTTATCTTTGTGGCATATGCGGCGCCGGAACTGACCAATGGAGAAAGACACAGGCTCTGGACCTGGCAACGGCAACGGCAGTGGTAATGGTAATGGGTATGGGAATGGGCTGGCGAAGGCAAACGGAAGCACTTGACGACCAGCTGCCAATTTGCGACCCTATATGGAATGGAGAGAGATATCCCAGAGTCTGTTACCATTTATCTCCGTTCCTAGTCAGGGGCGACGACAGCTCAAAGAATGCCAAACGCAACGGGCAGTCCCTCTCAGTTCCATTCCGGCTCCGATTCCCATACCCCAGCCTCACTCTCTACGAGATCTCAGGTTGGGCTAAACTGGGTGGTCGTCGTCGTCGCCTGTTTTGTTGGGCTGCTGTGCGGTTGGTCCGACATAGAGTTGCATATGTTGATGATGACGAGCGGTCCGGTAGTCCCGTCCTCTCTCTTGGTCTTGGCTCAATCTTGGCTACCGCCACACGCGGCATGCGGTCGATGAAGTCGGAGAACCGAGTAGTCCGGGGACAGGGAATCGAGGAGCGGCGACGCAAGGGAGGCGAAATCAAAGAAGTGGAAGCAGTGAACCGAAGTGATGGTCAAACTGCAGCAGCGGTGGCAGCAAATGAAGTGATAAAGTTATGCTCGCCAGGGGATCCGGATCCCATCAGTGGCACAGTGATTCAGATGCAGTTGAAAATGGGTTGTAAAACTATTTAATATTAAAAATTATATTATTTTAGTTAACTTTTTATAGCAAACAATACATTAAATTTAAAAAGAATTTGATAAAATATATTTTTAAGGGTTTGAAAAATATATTAAATTAATTTTAGGAAATCACTTTGTGTTTAAATTCCCAACTGAATGTGGTCTAAATATTTAATCTCATTCAGAGCTATTAAAAATAAAACAATTAAATATTTTTATTACGTATCATAAGAACTGAAAGAAATATATTTAATGGCTTAAAAAATATTCTTAAATCAATATGAGGAAATTTTGGGTTAAAATTATAATAATTATTCTGCATTGTACTTATACATAGATATTACCAATCCAATCTAAATATTACTAATACCCAATCTCAGCTTTTAATATATGATTATTTCTATATATATTACATTTTAAAATATTTACCCAAAACATTGCCCACTGTGCCCAGCCTTAGCATCTTCGTCTTGTGCGACATTCCCACCGGCGATAATGCTGCCTCATGTTGCTGGCCATTTGAATAAAAATTGTGTCATGTCAACCGGCAGGGGCCTTACGCCTTATCACAGTCGATATGGGGCAGGGAGAGTATGGCAAGGGAGACAGGGAAAGAAGGGGAATCGGGAACAATTGTGGATCGGTTGAGGTCTCATTGATCGGACTTGGGCCCACCTAGATGGCAATTTTCAACGCTGTCTTTCACCTTTCCCAGCTAGCTGGCCCGGCTAATATGTGTAAACCACGTTAGTTACGCTTCAACAATGATGAAGACATTATTAACTTATATTTCTCATTTTCTTCTTCTTTATTTCGTCGTTGTTGTCGGGTGTGTGTTGTGTGTTTCCTGCCGCAGCTGACAAGCATTTACTTTCACAGAGGGTGAGGAGGACCCAGCCTCCTTATCGACTAGGATTTTGGCCCATTCTTCGGCTGTCAGTTGCTGGCATACAAACGCCTCTGTCCGTCGGTCCTTTCCTCTTCATCTTCAACGTGTGCGATGAACAGTTAGTTCCTTTTGTCGGCACATCCTTCAGGACCTTCAGGGTGGCCCACAAGAGAACGGGAGAAGAACAGCCCAAAAACCGAGCTACCGATCGCAACAATTGCAAATGTTTTTTAATCGTTTTGCGCCACAAGTGGTCTGCCAATCACGTGCACCATCCAGAGGCATCATTGCCCATTCAGTTGTCTTATCATCCATAACCTCACCCAACTGGCTTCCTCATTAATTGTTTTGCATATCGAGTGGTCCATTATGGGGCAAAACCAGATGGGTGAACGAGCAGCCACATGGCCAACTCCATTTCCATTTCCATTCCCAATGTCAATTTTCATTTTCGTTTTCCCATTCTCTTGGCGCAAAACGCTTGGCGAAATGTCTGGCAATGGAAATGATAATGTCGGGCCTAATGGGGAGTGTGTGTCTGCCTCGAAGTCTGCAATTTTCAGATTGCCCAGAAGCCCCCACTTCTTTGCAGCAATTTCCCCCCACCCATCCTTTAGATCTTCCACCTGTGCGATACACTGTCGGCAAATGAAATGGAGGTCGGTTGTTGACTCAACCTGGAGTTGCAGATGCGCGGTACATAAAATCATTGGCTGTGCCAAAAGATTAAGTAATCGAATTGAAAGAAATCAAATTGGAGTGGTGGAATTTCAGTGAATAGTTTAATTTCGATTTAAAGCGATGAAAAGTACTTATGTATGTGTTCTTAAGAGGTAAGATATAAAATATTGAATATATATAATATAGAATGATATTTGATATATTTTATGATTCTTGTTCAATTCTAAGGTATAAATCTTAAATAAATCTTAAAGAACTTGTGCTATTACTTGTATGTCACGGAATATAGAATACAAATTCAATTAAAATAAACAAATTTAATAAAGTCTATTATTGAAAGGGGTACACAAATATATTATACTATACTTACATTTATTTTCATTTATACACACTTTAAACTTATATATTATTTGCACTTTAAAATAGTATTCTAAATATTTAAGCAAAGGCACTTGATTCCTTAGAAATACTGTATGACTAAGAACCAAGTATAGTATAACGCTCTCTTTGAAATATTTTTAAATATTAATTATACTTATATTTGTACCACTTTTATAAAAGTACATTTTTATACTTGTACAATATATTATATTTTAAAGCAATCTATAATCTATATCTATATTTTAATCCCTACAAAAATTGTATAAATATAAGATCTGTTTTCTTTTCAATTCTTAAATTCCTTTACTCAAAACTCCAAAAATACCCGAAGACAACTACAAGATTTCATCTCGCCAACTTCTCGGCACATCTTACTCATCCATCTAATTGCAATTTGATTGAATTTACAGATTTTGTGCACATCACTCGAGCGGGTCCCATGGGTCCATTTCGAGCAGCTACCAAAAATCCATTAGATGAATCAAATCTGGAATCGCGAAGCCAGGGAAAAGTTGAATGTCGCTACAGAATGTTTAACCCTCGTTAAAAATGAATGAAAGCTTATTAAAAATATTTCTTTATTATTGCACAAAAAATGGTCGAGCGAGAAACAAAAGAAACGTTTTTTTTTTGCTCCCGGCTTAAAGTGAAAAAGATAAAACAAACAAGAAAAAATCTGGAAAAAAAGCCAAGAAGAAATTAATAAATAAAAAAAACAGGCGTACAAATGTTAAACATTTGCCACGATGCCATGACGAGAGTTGACTGCCCAAAAGGATCGAAGGAGCAGAGACCTCGGAATGGACACCGATCGACTCGCCGCCTGACTGACAGTTCGGGATCTGGGCATGAAGATAATGACGGATCCGCTGAGGACTAGGGATCTGCAATGCAAAACTGCCGCAGAAATCCTTAACGAAAGAGATAAATCTCCGAACCGAGTTTCGATCTAGTTTTTTGCCCTCGAACACAAAAATGTCTCCGGAGAATTGCACGCTCCCGGAGCTGAAAATGTCGAAAAAGTGAGCACAAAAAATCCATTGCAAATGAAATGCGTACACAAAAATGCCAAAAAGCCGGAGTTGCAACAAAAACGGACAGCATTTTTTACTCAACATTTCTGTATCTCTTTTTTTGCTGCTGCTACGAAACTGTCACTGGAAAAAGGATTTTTGTTCCGAGATTGGACTTTTTTCCTCGTCGCTTCGGTGCTTCACATGGCATATTTAAAGTTATGGGCCTCCGTCTTAGCCATTTAAAACGTTTGCGAAATTAATATTGGCAGCAAAAACTGTGAAATGCTGTGAAAAGAACGCAGCCAGCCAGAAGAGGACCAAACCGCTGCGTCTGCGTCTGCGGCAAAAAGTCATTTTTGCTAAATCGCAAAAAAATCAAACAAGATCATGATCCCACTGTCCGATGATCATTATGACGATGACGATGACGGACAAGCGAATGACGAATAGCCCCATAGCTCTGCGGCTCGGAACGAATGGGAAATTTACGGAATCCGCCAAGACCCAAACCGCCAATTCTCAAACAATTCCCCGCAACGACAATTAAGCACGAACAAAAGGCGAGCCACGGCGGAAAGATCGCTGAAAAGCCCAGGGATTCTTACTCCCCGAACATGATACCCCAAGGTGTAGCTCCTTCTATGTGTGAGCTCTTGGCAGAAACTCCCACGGCCCACCCAGTGCTACAGTTTTCACTCCTTTGCCGACACTTTCCCAGAGGCCATACTCGGCTGTGATGCACTGGGGAAAAAATATGTACAGAAAATAAAGGTAAATAAAATTCATACCAATACTCATAAATAAAAATAGTTTATTTAATTTCAAAAACTTTCAAAGGTAATAAAAATCACTTGAGTACTTGTGCGACTTTTATTTAATACACAACTTTATACAAAAACGTGATAATTATTCAACTGAACCGAAATTCCAATACTCTGGTCCACTTTTATTTCTGGGTGTATGTGCCGCCACACCTCCTAACTCATTCCATCGTCATCAAACAAAGAAATAGAGGCGAAAAGACAAAAGGCACTCGACGGCAAACAGAGAAGGCGAAGAGTGACTATAAAAAAAATATTCTGTAGTGAAACATTTTTATGTGCTTGTCCATCCGTCACAAATTATATAATTATCACCTGTAGATATTGGTTAGGCCGCTTATCGCCGGTGTACATCTGCCTTGGACTTGACTCAAACCGCCTGTGCTCGAAATGTTCGATTAGCCACGCTTTATGTCTTCTTCTGTATTTTTTTCCCAATTTTCGGGGAGCGAGTTTTGGTCAATGGGTGAGGTCGTCGTGGCTAAAAAGGGGCTCCGACTCCGATTCCGATTGGCCTTATCTTTCCTACGAAGAATGCCACCCAAAATTTAATCTTTATATGAACAGTAAGTTGCCTCGATTGCTCTCACAGAGAGAAAGTGCCGACAATCGGGGGGAAAACCCATAAGAGAATGCAACTTTCATTGAACAGAGAGTTACTATATGTTGGACAAAGAAAGAAGAAAATGCGCCAGAGATTGTCCTGGGGAATTTCCAGTACAAACAATCTTCCCTGGGCCTGGGAATGTTTTCGGTTTTGGCTGCACTTTGTGTTGACTCTTGTCATGGGAGACGAAACTCTCCGCTTGAGAGGGATTAGCATTAGCTGAACAGGATCTGCCATCAATTGGAGATCACTTAGTGTTCAGTATTGGCAGGTTGGGTATTTCTTTTTGATCATTCTTGAATGGGAAGACCTAGAAAATAAACGGAGCTAAGCTATTGTCTGTAATAACTATAAAATAAAAAAATTAATCACAAAAATAATATCAAACAACAACATTTTATATTTAGAATATTAACAAACAAGTTTTCGACTTAATAAACATAACAATTTTATATATTTTCAAATACTTGTAGAAAAGTTTATCTGATTATTTGGTAACAATTTAACTATACGCAATTATTCTACAAAAGTTCTATATTAAACTTTAAAAAAATCCCTTAAATTATAAGTATTGTTTACGTTACCTTGAGCAGATGTTCCGTGTTTCCGCTCTGTCTCCCTAATTGCCTTCCTGTCATATGACACCGAAATCTTAGTTAATTTCCATTGAGAACTGGCAAGTAGAGTTTCCCAGGACCACACGAACGACCCGACACGGCCACTTAAAGGGCCAATCCGAGTGGGGAAAAACAGGGACTAAATAACCAAACAGCGGCTTAGTGAAGAGCCGAGAGACCTACTTAGAGAATTTTTGGACATAGGGACGTGTTTAGCAGGCAAAAGTCAATGCACCCTAGAAAAACAATCGAAAAGTCCTTGATCAACGGCGGCACGTGTACGTGAGTAAGTCCCCTGTTATTCTTCCAATTTTCTTCCGACTCGCACTTAAGCGTGTAAATTTCCCAAACTACTCAATGACGACAAAGGGAAAACACAAATAGAGAGCGAGCGAGGGACACTTGCATAAAATGTGGAAACTTATTAACTGCTGACCAAAATTCCTTCCGAGATGTCGCGCCGCCGCCGTTGCCAGCGATCATCGGAATTGGAAAAAACGCCGGTGGATGTGTGAAAAACCTGAATCAAGTCAAAATAAACAAAAAACCGAGTCTCTCGAGGATTTGGCGAGACCGAGGAAAAATACTCGTACCAAAAATAGTAGTCGGCGGCGGCTGAGTTTCTTCTTTTATTTCGTTATTTGTTGTGCCTGTGGGGCTGGCTGACTGCCTGGCTGCCTGTGTTTTGGTTCTGCCTTTGGTGGCTGTCATCTAATAATTTAAATGACTTAATTATTGCGTCAGACTTTGGAGATCAATGGAGGAGCATCAAGTGTGGGCTTGGCGCCGCCGCCTTGATGTCGCTGGATTTCCTGCCACTACTTAATAATTGAACTTCCCGAATTTCCCCCGATTTACCTCAGATTTCGTGTGGGGCCGCAATTAGATTATGCATTTTATGAAGTGCGAAT
>JAEIHY010010635.1:0-10453 GCA_018904565.1 Drosophila tsacasi
TGCAAGGGTATACAAACTTCGGTTTGCCGAAGTTAGCTTCCTTTCTTGTTTTTTAAATAAAAACTGTTGTTTAAACCATTTATAAGGTACTATAAGTAACTCGATATTTATCGTTATTATTTGACATATTATTTAAAATATATAAAATCTTAAAGTTTATAATATACTAATATATATATAAATATATGATATCGAAATGAAATAGTTATTAAAATCAAAATTGAACTTTGGGTAATCAATTTTATACACACAAGTTGAGACCGGATTTGAGCTTAGCTCTTCAACAACCTACGGAAAAGATGATTTCGGTTCTTTAATAGATGAATAAATAGGTAGATAGCTGTAAGGAAGATAGATAGATAGATATAAAGCCGGATAGATAGATAGATAAATAGATACATCGATATTTTGATAGATAGAAAGATAATTAGATAGATAGAAAGATAAATAGATAAATAGATAGGTAGATAGGTAGATAGATGGATATTTAAATAGATAGACGGAAGGATAGAAAGATAAATAGTTATATCAAAAAATTATTCATAAATTCCACTAAAAAGTAATATTATTTAATTCTCCGATCAACTTAGATTGCTTAAAATTTTTGTGTCTCAGCAAAAAATCCCTACCATCTACGAAGATTCATGCAATCTTATAGAAAAACGAACCTACAGTGAAATATCTTACCGTTTCCCAGACTCAGACTCGAATTTGATTGATTCGAAGCACAGTAATATATATCCAATAATCTGGCTATAGTAGCTAAGAATGCCCAGATACTCCAAGTTCCCCTTTTACCGGGATTATTGATGGTTTGCCGGAGACAGCGGAGGTGAAAAGTCAATCGGTGTTTGGGACAAAATGGAAATGTCTCCCTCTGCGGGTGCCTGAGCCAGTGCCATGGCGATGTTGACCAGTGCTAGTCAACACTTTCGTTTTTCCTTTCTCTATTCGACAGTGTAGCGAAATGTTTTCATTAATCAAAAAAGAGTGCTCGTTTCTTTTCTCGTTTTTCGGTTTTTGTTACCCGCTGCACTCCATCGCGCCCCCCCGGCCAGATCTTAGATAAATAATTGCTATCTTATTATGTCGATTGTCGTGGCTGTCGCCGCCGCCGCTGTCAGATTCAAAGAAATTGTAATGTTTAGGGGTCTTCAAAGAGAGAGACGAGACTGACTATTGGGACAAAAGTTCTTTATTAACACGACTCTCTGCTGAATTCGTATTCGTATCGAAGTCGAAAGTCGATCAATCATTTTTCACACTTCTCCCTCCCCTCGCCTCGTATTCGGGGTGTACTTGACTTCGTGTCAATAAATCGTTTCAGATTTTTGTTTCGGCTCGCTCTCCACCGATTTCTTCAAATACAATTTACGCCGACACAAATGATATTAAAAATCCATTAATAATTTTGAGCCCAGCATCGATTACCAACGATTCCTTGCCCTCGCCCAGAGCTGGACTCGAATCTGAATCGGAATCTTAACCTGAATCTGAACCTCAACCTGACTCTGACTCTGTGAACCCAACAAATACAGCACAAAAAGAGGAAAATACATGGCAAAGGCCATGGGAAGAGGCACTCGGCTCAGCCCCATCTCCCTCCTCAGCCACCTCCGCCTCCACCTTCATCTTTGGATTTTCAGTTCAGTTCAGACAAAGGCGTCACAACATCTCACATTTAATTACATTTTTTCCAGATCAGTTCGGGGTTCCAGTGCCAGTCTTTGGTCTCCTGTCTCCTGTCTCCGTTCTCCTCTGGCTTCCACGCCCCCGAGTAGCATCCTCGCTGCAAGGACAGTTCATTAGCCGAGGATTCTCATGCAACTGTTGCCTCAAATGGTTCCCGAAATGCTTCAGATTGTCCCGCATCGAATGGGCCTCAAACAATGCGCCTCTGAGGTAATTATGATCGGGTTCTGCCAGAGCTGGACAATTATAAATAATGATTTTTAATCATCCAGGGGTTTCTGGGTTTATCCTACGTTTTATTTTTAACTTAAGGTTGGGTTTGTGAGACTTGCAGGTATTTTTGTAATTTGTAACCACAAGTTAGTAGGGAAAAATGGGAATTGATAAGTATAATAAGTACATAATAATTATATAAATAAGTAATATAAGTAACATAAATGAGTACGGTTTCTTTTTAGGTTTATAACACTGACTATTGATTTTATTTATTATTTATTTTATAGAATTTAATTTATCATTATTACAACAACAATTAATTAATATAGTTAAAATATTTCTGTATTTATTTGAATATTTAATTAATGCTTAGACGTTGTCAACGCAAGGAATACGGAATATATATGAATATAAATGAATATATGAATATATGAATATATATGTATAGAATGCAGAATGGATAATGCAGGATGCAGGTTAATGGGAATGGGTATGGATGAGGTGAGGTGACGCTGTGTTTAAGAGGTGCTGCAATTATCGTCGTCCTCCGACATTTCCTCAATGAATGCGTGAAATCCGCGCTGGCTGGCCTCGTGCACATGAGACACTCGGTCGTCGGCATTATTGCATAATCGCGAATCCCAGGTAGACAGGGTAACAGGGACACGGTGAGACATGGTGGTAATGCCATAAAGGACACAGACACAGACACAGACAGGGGTCGGGCTTTGGTTTAGTAGTTTCCATTGTGAAATACTCCCTTGCCGCCGGTTGCCATGAATATGGCACATTATGTGCCCAATAATTAAGTGAAAGGGTTACAATGCCTTCATGAGAACTTTGCTAACCGGGTGATAAAACTCCTTGCCACTTGCCGCTCGCCGAAAGGGTTTCCATTCCATTCGCTTCGTTTCGTATCGCTTCCAACATGTCGTCGCAATTTCATAATGGCCGCTCATAAAAATCCAAGTCCAGACCCAGGACCGTTTCAGGTATGTGCTGGGACGGGGACGGAGCAGGATGCAGGACAATCAGGACACCAAGGACAGACTGCGCAGTTCAATGGCAATATGCCGCTGGCTGTCCCGGAGAGGTCGATTAGCAAGCTCGACAATAAACCCAAACGGAGCGAGCACCCAAGAGCTCTTAATGAAGCGACCAGAGGGACAGGTACAAGGACTGGCTAGGAAAGCTTTTAATTAACCAAACAGGACTAGGATTGTACTAAATCATCAAAGAATCTCCAGAAAGAGGAAGTAGTTACACTAGAACCTCAAAATACTGACCAATTTTGGGCTTGCACAAAAAAAAGCAAGCTGTCTGATGTCGGTCAAAAGATGATTCAACATTGCCAGGGCCTAAGCAACAATGCCCGGCAATTACGCGGAGATTACAGGCAGGAGAGCACCATCATGAACACCAGACGGGAACAAAGGATCCCTAGGTACATCCTTAGCTGCACACAACACACTGCACACAAGATATCTATGGTGTTATGGCTTTCCTTTGTGCCGAATGGGATCGATCTCGAGTTTGGCATCTCTGCTGCCGAATATTATATTATTATGATTGCACAAACTATGTATATTTCTGCAGATGTTCGATGGGAGATTAGCCGCTGATAAAATATAGACGCTCGATCCCATTTCCGCATTTGCACAATAGATAATACCGATGCCGGGGGATTAGAAATCGAAGCTGGCCACCCACACATTTGGATAACATGACCGACATTCACAGATCTGACCCCGTTTCATATCGATATCGATGGCCCGATGTAGAGGAGCCCGCTTTATGGTGGCATTACTGCCCATTTGGCCTTTGATGAATCTTAATTGGATGGGAAATATTAGACTTAATTATGATATAAGATATATTTGCAGGAATACATACATATGTAATAATTGTATTATGTATTGAATTTCCTTTTTGAGTAGATGCAATTTTGTATTTTGTTTCTGATTTAAATTATACGCAATAAAGTGTGATTATTTAGTTACAAGTTTATTCTTATAATAAAGGTTTATAATTAAAGTTTATATTTATAATAAACAAGTGGAGGATTATGGATTTTAAGTATTGTAAATAAAATTGTTCGATGAAGTACTATTTTTTATGAATCATATTTATTATAAGGTCACCCCTGGATCACCACTTGAATAATTTTCAAATAAATAAATAAATTAAAGATATAATAATATATTAATATATTTATTTAAATAAATAATTAAATTATCAAATTAAAACCATAAAAATATATAATAAATAAATAAATTAAATCTTAAGCTGCCTTCTTTGACTAAAACAATACAAAACCATAAAGATTCTATATTTCTTAACCATGTTTTCAGGCATCTTGTTAAATATAAGTTACTTATCATTACTTACATAGTTTTTCCTTTTTTATTTAATTTATTATATAAGAAAATAATGCTCCAACAAATTAATAAGTTAATATATTGAATCAATTAATAAAATAATCATAAATCAATGAAATATAATATATATTATATTTCCTATTCAATATTTATTCCCCTAAGATTATTATACAACCCATATTTGGCTTTTAAAATGCAAACTTTCAACCATTATCGCTTTATTAATACCCAAAAAAATGTGGCATTTGAAATGGAATATTCTTCCATTTTGCAGCACTCTTGGGTTTTCATTGAAATTTAAATTCTCCCGAAAAACCCTGTGCAGATGGAAACCAAATCCTGAATCCTGAATCGTGAATCGTGAACCGTGAATCGTGAATCCTGAATCCTTTCGGGGTGTATTTCACTCTGACAGAGTATTACCCCCGGCAAGCCACACCCATACTTGAGCGACGACCACACATCAAGGAATAATTATGAATTTTTTGGGGTAGGTTTTCCGCACAGATATTTTCCGCTCTATGTATATATATCTCTGTGTGTGTGTGTGTTGGTTGCAAGGGTATGTTTTTGGTAATTGCTCGTAGGTCGGCTAAAAACTATTAAAGGACATTAGAGGTTGCACCCTCGCGGGCACATCAATGTATTATGTATACGCGACACACACTCTGTGATTCGGGAACAAGTTCCTCCTCCTGCTCCTGCTCCTGCTGCTGCTCCTGCTCCTGCTGCTGCATACCTCCTCCATGATGGACGCTGATGAGCAGGGGTGACTGGCTTCTGGGGCTACTACTATCTGGGGATTATTTGTGTGGTTTACAGTTTTTAATTATGCATTGCGACATGCGGAGGCAGGAGGCGAGTGCGGGGATGCAGTGGGAGTGGGGAGAAGGACAACAACAACGGGAAGGATGAATGGGAGGGTGAGGGGGCAGGATGGCCACCAGATAAGCTCGAATTCAAGGGAGTCAACTGAAGTGGCGGCACACAAATGGAATGCATCATCAAATCACTCCCCGACTCCTGTCCATTGTGCGCCTGAAGGAGGCTGAGCCGGGGGGAGTGCTGGTCCAGGCGCTGGACCTGGTCCTGCGGGATAATACACTCCACGAATTAGAAATAGAAATGGCATATTCATGTCGAAATATTAAGGAAATATTAAAAAGGTGTCCATTTACCCAGTTGAAGTTAAATAAATAAATTAACAACTTTGGGTATTTATTTATTCATTAGATAAATAAAAAACTAGATTTATTTATTTACAAAATCAAGTAAAAACTATATTTATTCATTTTAAAAAATTAATTGAAAACTGTATTAATTCATTGACATATTTAATTATTATTATTATTATTATTTATTCTTCAAATTAATACCTAAATAGTAAACTATATCCCTTCGGTTTTTCTTAAAAATTCTCTTAGTGCTCTCCCTGTAATAGGTGAGATGCAGTTGCATTGGCCATGAAGAGAACACAGGACGAGGACCAGGACGAGGTCGGAGGTTACTCAAAAATGTATAAAGGCAATCCAGTGAAGAGCTCTTGCCCAGGGCAGCCCCATTCATTCGCTGGCAGGATAACGAGTAGGAGCCGTGGACCCGCCAACAAATATTACTGCACAGGCACCGATATAAAAAGTACTCTTCAAGCCACCTAAGCCACCTAATTTTTAATGGGACTTGTAGCATTTTGATTTATTTTGAAATTAATAATTATTTACTATTTATTTTGTAAGCGAAAGACAGTGAGCTATGACCAGTTTTCTATTTTTAAACTTTAAAACATTGAAAAATATCGCATTTAACTTATTGAAAACTATTTCGAGCTCAATATCATATCGAAAACAAACATTTAAAAACATTGCACTTAACATAAAACTATTGATAATATAAATAAAATATGGGAAAAAATTAATTTAACTGATTGAGTATTTTTACTAAACCGTTATTGCAATATATCAAAGAAAATTACGATATTGCAACATTCAAATATAGATTTTTAAATAGATTTTTCCTTCAAATCAGACAAAGCAAGATTTGCAAGTTAAATATTTTAAAGTTTCGATATTTCCAACGATATTTAAAGTTAAGTTCTTATCAGTATAGTTATTTTTCTGTCTAGAATACAGTACAGTCTCGATTCATGTGGATTAAATCCAGATGACAGATCTCCATCCGAACTAGATCTTAACTTGGTACTCAAATAAGCAAGCAAAGAAGTTGCCAATTCGAAATAACATTAGTATTTCAAATATTAATAGGTTAGTTTCCTAGAGTATTCTACCTTTTTATTATGATATTAAGCTGGGAAAATCGTGTAATTTGGTTATAATTGTAGATATCTGCTGAATTTATATTATATTTATTTGATATCTATTACAGAACTCATGTATATTTTGTTATGTGGCTTGCTTAAGCACTTATAGCCTTGTTCATCTCTTGTAGCCTTGGCAATACTCTCTCTCTCTCTCGTTTCACCTTTTGTAAGTAACAAGTTAAACAGCAGAACAACATAAAGCAGGGCTATTTAAATCCTTAAAACTGAACTATCCCAGTTGCTAGCTATCCAGTTATACGACAGAGCGATTTGCTTGGAAGGCAGGGGACTTATTAGCTTTTACTGCTCCGCGATGGATGGCTGAATGGCCCCCGGGTCGACGAGGAGGAGGAGGAGGAGGCTGGGAAACATAATGAAATTAGATTGCGTTCCGAGGCGGAAGTGGAAATCATCTGGCAATTGCAGTGCCAGATCCTGGCACGACATTTTCCCAAGGACGAGGACAAGGCTAATTTAAATGAGGACTTGGATATCCCTGCTTCCGTTCTGTTGCTGCTCAGCTTTTCGCATTCGACAAGAAAAATTATAACAATTTTGTAACCGAACTCGGGGAAATTTCCTTTTGGGAATTCATTAGCAGAAGGGCAAGGGCAATCATGGAGATTGGGGGGCGGGAAGGAGACCCAAACCGAGATGGAGACGGAGACCGAGACGACGACAAAAGGGTTAGGCCATTCTATTATGTTATTCTACGGCTGTTCCGGCCCGCCTGTATCTAATTTGGCCATATTATGAATTTAACCCTTCCGTGTTTGCTGGATATTTAAACAACTGTTTGCACAAAAGTTTAGGCTAGAAGGTCGTCGTTGCCGCCAGCGGTAACGGTGGCAGAGTGGCAGAGTGGCACACAGCGGCGCGCAGCTTCCTCATAATTTCCCCTTCCCCCTGGAAATTGATTCACCGTAATGCGTAGAGACAACCCAACCCCCTCCACCTCCAGCTCTAGCTTAGACTTCGACTCCAACTCCATCTCTGGCTTCAGCTTCAGCTTCAGCTTCAGCTTCAGCTCTGGCTCCCTGGCCTGTGCTCCCTGCCCTCTGCTGTCTGGCGCTTCAACTTTTGCTTCTGTCTGCCTGAAAGTGAACTTTGCTTGGGCTTTGCTTACACTGGCGGAAAATAAAGGGTTTATTTTGAGATATATTAAGATTATTTTGTATATCTTAAATAGAACTGCATTTGTTGGAAGGAAATATGGAACAATGAGGAGAGATATGTGAAAAAATAGGTTGCTCTCCTTTGTGAAATTGTAAAATTCGACTCGGCTGATCAAGAATAGAAGTATTACAATTTAAATATTTATTCTCCATCATTTTGGGAAAATTATAGCTTAAAAATATAAAAACTAAACTAAATATACATTAATTTAAATTCGGGAAACTGTTTTGAGTTAGTTTTAACACTATATATATGATTTATAGGCTCGGAAAAGTCTCCTTCACTGCGTTGCAAACATCTGACTAAAATTATAATACCCTGCAAGGATACACAAAGCTTTGCCTTAAGATGCTCTAGAAAAAATTCGGAAAACTCTTTTTCTATTGAAGTAGGGAAAATTCACTTCTTTAGGATCATCTTTGACCCAAAAGGAAACAAAGCAAAAGAAAATCAAAGCAATAGGGTAATAATCTTTTCCAAAAGCAATTTTTTTACATAATCATCTCTCGCTTGAAATCAAGAAATAAATATTAAAATATTTGAATTTCCATTTCCATCTACCTTAAGTGCCCTTTATCTCCCCCTCTTTTTTTTAGAGTGCACAATTTTCGTAGCTTTGTATTAACGGGGCGACTGCGACCCATTACCGTGGGGTATTCGAGCGGTGTTTTCATTTACTTGACTTGCGCCTGCTGCTCCGCGGAGGCTTTTCCTTCGGCTTTTGCTTTCGCCTTGGCCCATCGCAGTTTTCTTTGTTCTGCTCCCGAGGCCTCCTTGGCAGGATGCGGATGCGGATGCCCTGGATATGTCGCTGCTGCTGCTCCTTTGGCCGTCGCTCCTGTTGCTCGGCAATTCCTGTGTCAGTTGCCAGTTGCCAGCTTGCCAGGCAGTTCGCGGGACTCACGACTGCTAATGATGCCTTTTCCAGCAATTTAATTGTTAAACAATGAAAACGCTTTTGATTACAAGAAAAACAAGAGGGCCCCGGCTTCGGTCCAGCCCCCTGGTCTGGGTTTCTTTGTTTTGCCTCGGTTTCCCCCCAAACCTCTCTCATTCCCAGTCAAAAAGCAGACTTTGTCTTTGCCCCCTGCGGCAGCGGGAATGGGAACGGGGACGGGGACGGCGACGGTTGGACCCACGGATGGAAGGATGTTTATTAATTTTTACCTGAGGTTATCTACGAGTATTTGTCGCGCTATGTTTTCGTTCAGCCTTTTTTGGGGTTGAACGTCGAAGGGAAACACAAAATACAAGAAAAAAAAAGAAGAGCGGCCAAAAAGGAAAAATTATGAAATGGAAGCGTTGCTGACGTCGTTATGTTTTCGCTGCCCCGCAATTTTCATGCTCATTAAATAATTTTGCCTCGTGAAAGTTCTTTGCCGCCACTCCTTCCCCCTTCCTCTTTCCTCCTTCCACCCCCAATGCCGGCTTGCCAGTTTCCAGGACCAGGATCAGGAGTATCATAGAAGCATCTGCCTGGCTGGGCGGGCGTTAAAAAGTTTTTATTGAAAGTTGTAATTTAAATTTATTAGGTTTCACATTTTAATTAATGCACACTTCTTTTTCTTTGGCTCGTTGCCGTGCCATGGCCCCGGAAAAAAGCGGGAAAATGCAGAATCGAGGCTGGGCTCAGGCAGCATCATCATCATCCGCGGAGGATGTCCCATCATTCCAGAACAACAACTTATATTATATTATATATAAATATGACATATATATATATATATATGTATATATTTAAAGCAAAGCTAAAGCAATTTTTGTATATATTTAAGGTAAGTCTACAGCTTCTAGAATGTATTTATATTTTATAATATTACATGTTGCCTATACAAGGGGTTAATACATTAAAAAAGTTAGTTAAATCTACGACCAACTGTACAACTTATCAAAATATAGTTTTAAAGTTGATAGTAGTTGATGAATTTAGCTCGTTTTGCCACTGAGAGTCTTATGTGTAATGAGCGACATAGCTTTGTTAAACTAGATTTGAGTTTTTCACAGATTTTGATTTTTGGTTTGGTCCTTCGAGCCGAATGGTTGGTTAGATACCTTATGGTTGCAGTATAATTACTCAACCTAATACCATTTAGTTGTACTTTTTTGTCTAAAACTTAATTAAGTAATACAAGTAAATATAATATAAGTAAAATAATATAAACTTGGTTTCAAGACCACATTTTTCCACAAGTCGCAGGATCTTCCTCAAAACCCAAATCTCTTAGCTAGATAATCTCGTTGTGACTTAATCATTTATTTGTCCTTTTTTTTATCCCAAACATAATTACAAAATATTTAGAAAAACCTCTGTAACCTCTTTTGACTTTCCTTTGTCCTACTAAGGCAAAATGTGTCCACCTATTTTATCCCCAATTCCAGGATCTTCTTCTGACACACAAATCCCTCAGTTGGCTTAGGCCGTTAAGACACTCCAAAGAGTATTTATTAATACAAATTAAGATGTTATCGACTTAAATTGAATTGTGACTGGTGTGGAATCAGGGGGGGCTGGTGTCGGCGGCCCAACAAAAAATGAGCCACTT
Source organism: Drosophila tsacasi (assembly GCA_018904565.1). NCBI lineage: Eukaryota > Metazoa > Arthropoda > Insecta > Diptera > Drosophilidae > Drosophila > Drosophila tsacasi. The sequence continues at coordinate 10,323 of JAEIHY010010635.1, forward strand.
AATGTACTCAAGGAAGGAATAAAAAAGCAACGGCAGACGCCAAAAAGGACACGCGGATCCAATTCCAATTCCCAAAGCCAAGGAGCGAGCCGCAGCGAATTGTAATGCGAACACAAAAGTTCACAAATTAG
>JAEIHY010010636.1:0-29252 GCA_018904565.1 Drosophila tsacasi
TTGAAGATATTCGACTAACCGCAATCCTTAAATATACAAAATTTTAAAACCTTACTGCAAAGGTATTTAAACTTCCTCTCTTGTTTAATGTTAGTCTTTAAAAGTTCTCCAATAATTTTCCCATTTTAAATATAAAAATGGATTGTTTATTTCAAGAATCAAACTAAACTTAATGTATTTAAAACCTGTATTTATCCTGCCCCTTAACTCATCCCCTTTGATTTTCTACCCCCTTTCAGAGGCCGCCACCGACGCCAATCTGGCCTCGGAGAACTGGGCCGCCAACATGGAGATCTGCGACATGATCAACGAATCCTCGGACACCGCCCGCGATGCTATGCGCGCCATTAGGAAGCGCCTGACGCAGAACGCCGGAAAGAACAACCAGGTGGTGATGTACACGCTGACCGTCCTGGAGACCTGCGTGAAGAACTGCGGCAAGGCCTTTCACGTTCTGGTGGCCTCGAAGGACTTTATCAACGAGCTGGTCAAGCTGATTGGACCCAAGAACGACCCGCCGGCTGCCATGCAGGAGAAGGTGCTGAGCCTCATTCAGATCTGGGCCGATGCGTTCAAGAACCAGCCGGACCTCAATGGAGTCACGCAAATGTACATGGAACTGAAGAACAAGGGCATTGAGTTTCCGGCCAACGATCTGGATGCCATGGCCCCCATCTATACGCCCCAGAGAGTGAGTTTTTGTTGTTAAAAAGACATGTCCTTGTTGTAAATTCTTACTTTCTCTTTCATTTAGAGCGTGCCCGAGGTGCACTCGCAGCTGGTGGCCACACAGCAGCAGCAGCACACAATCTCGCCCCAACACATGGCTGCCGCCGCAGCTGCAGCAGCTGCTGCTGCCGCCGCCGCCGCCGCTCCACCGAGCGCGGGACCCTTGCATTTGACCCCTGATCAGGCGGCCAAGCTGCGCTCGGAGCTGGAGATCGTTAGCAACAACATGTCCATTCTAAGCGAAATGCTGAGCGTGCTCAAGCCCGGCCAGGAGTCACCGGACGACTATGCCCTGCTCAACGAGCTCACCTCCACCTGCAAGGAGATGCAGTCTCGCATCGTGGATCTGATCGGACGCGTCCAGGACGACGAGCTGACTGCCGAGTTCCTGCGCATCAACGACGAGTTGAACAATCTCTTCTTGCGCCACCAGCGTTACGAGAAGAATCGCTCACAGGGCCTGGGCGCCGCGGTCACCTCGCCATCGCAAGTGCTGGGCGCTGCCATGGGCGTGGTGCCGCCGCCGCCTGCGGCCACAGCGACTGCCGTGAGCAATACGCCACAGAGTGACCAGCTGCTAATTGATTTGATCGAGAGCAGCGAGGAGGCGCAACAGCTGCCGCAGGGCATGGGCCAGCTCAGTCTGGGCGGAGGAGCCGCAGGCGCAGCGGCACCACAGAGAGCAGGTGCTGCCGATGAGTTTGATATGTTGGCACAGTCGCGCACGGATGGCAACCAGTAAGTGCATTCAAGCGAGTTTTAAACCAAAACTATTTTGAATTATTATTTTCAATCAGTAAATCGGATATGCTGCGGGACATACCCTCTGTGGACGCTGCCGCCGGTAGTGTTGCGTCCCCCGCTGCCGCCGCCGCCTCGCCTTACAAACAGCACCAACAGTCACAGCAGCAGCAGCACCGAGCAGCCGGCGATCCGCCGGTGGTAAGTAAAGTGAGTAGCTAGCCGCCAGACAGCCGGTCTAACTAATGGCGTTCGAATCTGTTTCGTTCCGTTCCCTTACTGTTTGACCTTGTTTTCGGCCAATTCCCATTAATTTAACCATCTTGAATTTAAATTGAATATCGTTTTGGTTCTTCTCCGTTTCGGTTCTATGCAAATTGCGTTTGGCTTTCGTTCGTTTCGTTTTTGGCTTTGGTTCGATTTGGTTTCCTCTGTGGCCCACACAGTCGACGAAAGAGAATGAGATTGACGAGATGGAGGCGTGGTTGGGCAACTCAGTAAGTAGTCATGCGAGTAGCACGCACCCTTTGCCTTTTTTTAAGCGCATCTAACCATTGCACACACTCAAAGTCGGCTTTATTTACTCGATTTACATACTCTTCCTTTGCTTATGACAATTGCTATAAGATGGTGATTTATTGAGACTGACTGAAGTTTTTGTTCCGCCGCACAGCACAACATCGATGGCATTGAGGAGCTGACCAGCTCGGAGTTTGACAAATTCCTTGAGGAGCGTGCCGCCGCCGCTGAAAATCTTCCAACGATCCATGCATCGAACGCCGCCAGCAGTGCCACGACAGGTGGAACCGTCGAGAGCTTACGAAAGACACCGAAGAAGGAGGAGGACTTGCTTTCCCTCTGAGTGATCTCCACCAGCTATAGCTTCGGCTCCTCCTCCGGCATCATCGGCTCCAATTGTTTACTCTTTCGAAATGTTACACGCAACCCAAACAAACATACTTATGCATAACGACGTCTATATGATAGCGGCTACATATTAACCCTTCTATTGTGTTAAACGCTTTTAATTTTTACAGAACTGCATCGATAATTATTGTTCTATCTGCATATTCCAAAACGAAGCAAAACAAAACAGCGATCTTCTGTTGTTCTAATTGTAAGCCACGTCTCTACACATATTGATGGTAATTTTTAATGTATTTACGTTATACACGTCTATTTGTTGTTTATTTATACATATATACATATACATACATTATAAATCTAATTTATTTTACGAAATCAAACGATCGAAGAAAGGAAACTAAAACTAAAGAAAATATAAAACAAAATGGAAATACATTTCAAGCACATACCGAGGAGGGAGTCTTTTACTACGAATCTGGGGAATCCACGTTCATAGCCTGTGTGGCTGCCGCGTACGCTTCATCTTCCTCGTCACTAGAGATCTTGTGACTCTTGGAGGACCTTTTTGTGCGCTCCGCCTCCAGCTGGCTTTCCAAATCCCTGATGTAAGCCTTCTTACTGTTTATCAGCAGAAGGAATTTCTTCATGAGTTCCGCCTCTTTCAGCTTGGAATCCTTCACGAACTGCTCGTACTCAGCCAGCGATGTGGTTTCCTGGATCTGGGACTCGGGAACCACTTGAGCCGGAGCAGCAGGTGGCTTTTGCAGGCCCGCTTCGATGGCAGCATCCAGCAATTGGTAGCAGTTGGACACCGTTCGTAGGGTAATCTCCAAATATAGCGTTTCGTAGCCCAAGCACTTGTACAGCTTGAAGGCAGGTTCCTCTGGCTTATCCAGGCACAGTTCGTAGTCGAATCCCGGCTGTCCCATGTTCGTGGTCATTGCCGCCTTGCACTCCTCGTAAAACGCCTCAAAGGGCTGGTCCAGATCACTGGCTGCACTCCGTAGCTCCTCGTATTTAAGGCTGCCGCGGTAGTTTCGATTATCAACTGTAGATAGGAAGTCGAACTCCGCTTCGTTGTCCAGCCAGTTGCTCCGGGCATAGATGAAGGGTTTTACGTCCAACTGACTGTGCGACAGCTGGGTGCGTTGGAGCAGTTTGACCACAAAGGTGGACATATTTATACATTAATTATTTGATATTTAATTGAATAAAGGTTTCACAACAATTTGTAAATAAATTTTGGGGCTGATTGTCGGCAGGGTTGCTAAATAGCCGTTATATTATTATACCGAAAGAAACCCAAATCTTTTTACTCTAACCCAACTCTGGTCACACTTGGTTGGCATTGACCAACAGTAAATTAATTCTTAAGTATTGCTAAATTAATTATTCGTATAACCCAGATTTGTTATATTGCCAATAATTTGTTTTTAATTTAGATTTATATAAAAATTTCTCAAAGCAGGAAACCCTGCTACCCCTAAAGTCCTACCCAGCTCTGGTCACACTTAATCAACATTTAGTTAGCCGAAACTTAAGTGGGATTAATTACAAATTAAACGCGCTCCACCCCGGACCCTATTTGTTTCCCTATTTTACAGTTTTAGGCCATTCGCTAGCCGCAATGCTCGACAACCTCGTGGAAATCGCCAGCTACTGGTGGTTCCGATACCTCATGGTACGTAATAACATCCCCAAAGCCCAACTATACCTTGAATCTGAGCTCGCGGAGAACTAATTAATAACTTTAACTTCCTTAGGTCACCGAGCTGTACATGGTGGAGAAATGGGAGCGCGTAACGATACGTGAGTGCTGTTCCTTTGACACAAAGTCAATTGTCGGAACCTGGGGCTTTTCCCGGATTCGTCATACCGCTTTGCGCGAATTTTCACGCTTATCTCGATTATTATTATTATTATTGCTCTCGTCTTCGGCAGACGTCATATTCATGGTGCTATTCGGCGTGTTCTGGTACTTCAACTACTCCGTCCTGCTCTCCCTGGCCGGTCTGATCTCTCCCGGTGCGGCCATGGCGGCGGATATCATTCCCGAGATGTCAGTGGCTTCGGCGGGCCTCAAGGTCACCTAAGCACTCTGTGTTCGCTCTTCCAGTATCCAAAAAATATCCGAGCACCGACGCGCTGCTTCGCGGCAAAGCTTTATCTAATCCACATCCGCACGCGTTTACACAAGCACTCAATGAACGAATGAATGGTCTGGGAGGTGGAGGTGGCACCTGGTACTGGCGACGAACGACATGTGTATGTTCAACGACGATCGATCTTATCGTCAACTGATCCGAATCTGAAGTGGACAACAGCCGGGAACTGTCCACCGCTAGCTAGCGACGCCCTGTCGCACCGTTTAACGTAGTTATCTCTAGCCGTAGTTACAAGTTAATGTCCGTAAATAAATCTAACGCTTACCCAAGTCACGTAAAGAGGGGAACTCACTTGGGGGGAACGAACGAGCTGAGATTTCCATTGGAAAGTCCAGTGATTGCATTGTTTATCCTTGTTTTATTTTTCGTATTTAATTTTGAAGAGGTATTCCCTTGTTTAATTCCGACTTGACTGAAGTGCTTCTTCCATTTGTGAATCGTTTGCTCATGCTTCTATGGTAAATCCGTACTTAAACTCCGTACTCCAATGCTCTCCTAAGTGTTACAATTCATTACAAAAATATATATATGTATAGATAGCCTATGGTGTATGCATTACTGAATATTGTTATCATCTAGTTACTTATTTGTTTTGTTTGTTTGTTGTTTTCTCGTAGAAAAGAGCGTGGGCGCCCACGTTATTCGAGCGAGGACCGCACACGGATCAGATCGGATTGTGGTTATTGTGGTTATTATTGTTTTAGGGGGCAGTCTGGCTGGGTTCTGCGGGCCACGCTGATCGATTCGGGCTTAAAATCTAGGGAGGGGACCACTTAAGCCTACGCTACATACTACAGCTGTTCATCCGTTCGTTGACCACGAAGGAAACATGTTTAATGATGATGGGCGCTATAATCTAGGTTCTGTTGCACTGCAAGCCGATTTGTTAGAGAAGAAAGAGCTTAGTTCTACTTACTTAAGGGGGCGGCGGCCACAGGCGGCGGATGTCCTCACCAGGTGAGGAATTGCGCGCGCGCGCTGCAGCTCGTCCACTCGATACGCTTACAGATACAGATAAAAACTGGTGGCTACAACTAACTGTACAATTTCAAGCAATCGGTTTCAAAACTCGCCGTCTCTCAATGTCCTCTCAGGCCAAGGCCAGGACCAAGGCCAGCGAGACATCGATGCGCACTGCTAGTTAGGATGTGGGGGACGCCTCATCCAGCAGCATCACCCCGTTCTGATCAACGTAGACCAGCCGAGGATCCTCTCCGAACTCCAGGCGCCCGTACCTGGCCACCAGCGGCGCCTTGTTGTTGCTGCTGCTGTTGCTGTTGTTGTTGTTGTGGTTGTTGCTGACCTGCGGCGTTCGCGGCCACTTCCGCTTTGGCTTCGTGTGAGTCAGCATGTGCGACTTGAGGTTCGTCGACTGGGCGAAGCACTTGGAGCAGCCGTCAATGGGACAGTGGTACGGCCGATCGCCGGTGTGTATCCGGACGTGGGTGCGCAGATTGAAGTCCAGGGAGAAGCGCTTGCCGCAGCCCTCGAAGGTGCACTCGAAGGGCTTCTCGCCCGTGTGTACCAGCTGGTGGCGCTTCAGCTTGGAGCTCTCCACGAAGCTCTTGCCGCACACGTTGCACACATGGCCGCGCGGTCCGTGGGTGTGCATGTGTTTTCGCATGGCCGAGTGGTTCCGGAACTCCTTGTTGCAGCCGCGATGGGAACAGCGGAACTTGGGCTCCTCGTCCTCCTCGCCGGCGGCACCGGCTGCTCCCCCCGTATTTGTAAGGCTTGCTGTCCCCGTTGCTCCTTGTGCTGCTGGTGTTTTGGTCACGTTGGTGGGCCTTGGCCGGGTCAGAATGCTGGCTGCGACCAGGGGCGGCGGTGGCGTTGGTGTAGCCACCGGCAGCGCTGCACTGAGCTGCCTCTTGGCCACTTTTGGCTGACTGCCGGCGCTTTTCAGACGCACATTGGTGCTGCTGTTCTGGAGCACGAGTTTCGGTAGCGATGCCTGCGATGCCAGGCATCCATTGATCTTGGTCGCGACGGACGCAGACAGGTGGCCCGAAGCCGCTGCTGGAGCCTGCAATAACTCCACGTTGTTGGGCATATTTTCGATGAGCTCGATGTTGCCGTACGCCTCGTCCAGCTGGTTGTCCGCATAGATGAACTGCTCGCTGAGGGGCTGGCTGTCCTCCTCGCCCTTGACATCGCCCATAAACGCGTTGACCACCTCCTCGACGTCAGTTACCGAGGCTGTGCTGAATGGATCGGGCAGGATGACGTACTCGTTACCAATCCCGTCGCTCAGCACATCGTGGTTGATCATATGCTCGTCGATGATCAGCTTTGACATGCTGGGGGAGCCGCCTTCGTCGTGCCGGGCGACGTTGGATGCGGATGCGGAGGCCGTCGTTGTGCATACAGTGGAGCCGTGATGCTCATCCAGCTCCTCCTCCTCGTCTTCGTCCTCAGAGTTCAAAGAGGACCACAGCGTGACATTGAACTCGTCTTGGGTAATCCGAATGGGAACTTTTGTTTGCTTCCACCGCTTGGTGGCCGAGTTGACGCCCATTGGCCGCGATTCCACCCGACTTGTACCGAACAGCTTGAAGTCCTGCAGCTGGTTGTTGGAGCTATTCGAATCCTCGCCGGCCTTCATGTAGAACTCGTTCTCCAGCTGCTCCTCCTTGATGTTTGTGGCCTCGATTGTGGTCAGCATTTCGGAAGCTATTTCGAAAGCGTTTGTCATCGCTGGTGCGGCATCCGCATCGTTCTCCTCATCCTCCACGTCGCCGTCGCCGTCACAGGAGGAGGATAGCTGCATGCCGTCTTCCTCAATAAATTCCTCGTCGTCGCTGGGCTGCTGCATAATGATGGGCGGTGGCAGTGCATCCGCCGTGGCCACCGAGGTAAGCCTGTCCAGCCGATCAACGGGGTAGTACTCGTAGACATCACCAGCGATAAAGAACTCGCCGGTGTCCACCACAATGTTCGCCTCGTCGTCGTAATCATCGATTATCTCCTCGATTAAGAAACTCTCGTTCTCCGCTCCCATGTGCTCGGATCCCTCCAAGACACTGGTGTACGGATCCTGCTCCGCCCCAATAATGGGCACCGTAGGTGGCGGCAGCACATGCGTGAAGTAAGCAGCGGCAGAGCCCAAGTGCAATGGCTCGGCGGCTGCCGCCAGCGAGAGGTTCTTTACGATCGGAGCGCGTAGCTGGTGCTGATGCTGATGGTGGTGCTGGTGGTGTTGCAGCTGCGGCTGGAAGCTGCCGACGCCGTGGTGATGACTTGTCATCGCAGTTATGGATTCTGGCTGTTGCTGCTCTGCGCCTTCCCTTCTATCCGCCTGTCTGTGTATGTTTTTCCCTTGTGCGTGTGTGTGCGGCGCGCTGCTCGGTGTATGCGCGCGTGTCTGTGTAAATGTACGAGTGGTGGCCACCACTGGGAATAGCGAAATAGTAGCGAAATTAGTGCCTGGCTGCGTCCGGGCTGTCCGGCGGAGACTCACCCGCACAACTGCGTGCTCGCTTTTGGGCTTTCCTGTCGCACCTTTGCTAACAACTCACCGCTTGCTCGCTCGCTGGCTTGCCTCTTCTCCTCCGCCTATCGCTTTTGTGCTGCTCTGTGGCGGCAGACGGCGACTGGCTGATGCGCTCCGTTCGCTCCGCCCCGCCACGCTGCTGGCCCGGCGCCTGATTGATGCACTGTACAGTGGACGCCGCTCTGGTGACCACCGGCAGTGTAAATATTTTGAATTTTGCCGGTAAATATGGCGGAATTGTATTTTCCAAAATGGCTCGGTACTTTCTCTTGCGTATTTGTGTGCTTGTGGGTGTTTATGTTGGTGTCTGTGACGACGGCGCCAGATGCAACCCTGCGCGCGCTTTGTGTATATGTTCGGCGGGCGCGAATTGTTTGAGTGGCTCTAAACCGCTGCTAACTTTCGGTAACTGAGTCAGTTGTCTCGAAAATTAAGTTTAATAATAATATTGGTGAATAAATTGTACTAATCTGGCGTATATTGCACTGTTTTCCGCTATTAATTAGCGGCGTTCTGACTATCGATAGGCGATAAACTTGTTATTCTGCCGCCAGGGTTGCCTTGACATCCCGCTCATATGGACACACATACAGATGTCCATATGTATGCATGCGCAATAACAAAGAATAAATGTTTAACAATTACTTGTTTTTCTTGTTCTTCTTCACGCTATTTACATTAGTTGTTTCCTTTTGAAATATATTCTAGTTACAGCTTCTTCATCAACAGCACTTCGGGCAAATAAATCCGGGCCAACTTGGACTCCACGAAGCGCTCGTGTCGAAAACCCAATGTCTGTGCGGATTGCCTAAAATCAGTCTTATTAAAAAGGACGCCCTTTCGATCCGGTGTTAGAGTCAGATTGTAGTTCCGGCACTGTTCCTGGAGACCCGCCGGCGACTCGATTAGCAGCAAACGCAACAAGTACGGAGCCGGCACCGTGAGCTGTTTGTTGTTGTAGGCATGCGTGAAAATCTGCAGCAAACTCCTGCAAAAGGGAAAAAAATAGCGACTATTGGGACAAAAATCGATATAAACTATTGGAACGGGAAGGAAGCAGCTCTAGGTACCTCCTTATCGCCTGCAATTTGGTGGAGGCCACTGCGCACAGAATGTGCGGCAGCTGGGGCAAACCCATTACCACCCTGTAGAGATTCCCTTGATGATGGGACAGGCAGATACCGAAGCACAGGCGAAAGATCTCATCCTGGCGCACGTACTCCGGCAGGGTCAAAGCCCGCATAAGGGATTCCGGGGAGCCCAGATTGAACATTTGGTACAAGCTCTCGATGAAGCAGCGGCGCTCCAGTTCCCGCAGCGTTGGTTTCTCAGTGATCGTCGCTGACTGCCTATCCAGCTCCTCGTAGCAACAGAGCACACCGGTGAGGCATTCCTGCAGGTGCTGGTTACATATTTTCGGGTCGAACTTGTCTATGGACTCGACGCTTAGCTGATAGAGGCTGAAGGACAAGAACATAACAATGGGCTCCAACAGTCGAATTGTCTGGCGGGCATCGAACATTTGGATAACAATCTCCCGGCGCACGGCTCGTAGGCGGTCAAAGATAAAGTCGTAGACCACATTATACGGCTTCCTAGAGTCCAGGATTATACTGCAGACAAAATGTATTAACAATTGCAAGCTGAAACTGGGTTTCCACCGCAATAATGCTTACTCCTTGAGCAGATACTCCACTGTTTTGGTCAGCGCCTGCTCCGTTCGCATATCCTTCGCTTGGGGCATCTTGGCGTCGGCGGCGGAGCGCGTGAACTCTTTGACCAGGATGCCGGGAGTATTCTTCTGGCCATTCTTAAGCTCGAAGTAATGCAAAAGCTTTTCGCGAATACGCCTGAATTGAAGAAAGAAAGAATGTTATATATTTTTATCTATATGTTAATTTTCTACGATTCTTTCTACATTTTCGACTCTCCATCGGGACAGAAATTTTGGCAGGAGCCTCTAACTTGAGCCATTTGTTTGTGAAATATACACAAGTTTCAAGCCGTGCAAACAAACCAGGGCTGCAGAGGTCCGCTAAATAAATCAAAGAATGTATATACATACGTATTTGCCTGGTCAGTAGTATATATTATTTACTTGATAAAGAAAACCTGTTTGAATTAAAAAAAACAGAGATTTGATTCATTTTCGGAGGTTATTTTTAGTAAAAAATTATAATAAACCCCCTTTCCTACGACCATGCAAAAAAGACACAGCTGACTAAGCCAGGGTTGTCAGATATCCTAACAATTTTAAATTTATAGTTTCTGGTTTCGGCCTTCTTAATCCGTACAGCTTACCGGAGATGTTCTCTAGACATTTTAGGCCCTTCTTCCGAAGTCATCGCCAGGGCTGGCGAGCTTTCAGCTCCCGGTTCTGGAAGTTCGTGGCCGAACCCGGTTTCAGCCACAGGTGTTCCTTCAAAGGGGTGGCTACCCTGCTACCACTGGTCGTCGTTCGCTCTGTTTACTGCAAAAACAAGTCGAAATATGACCAGGAGGAGGTGAGGCGATGCCGCAAGCGAACGATAAGCAAGGTCATGTATGAAGCAAGACTGGAGGGCAAGGCAAAGCGCATTCTCTACGACCTGAAGGAGAGTTGGGACCAGCTGCATCGTACTCCCGGCTTGTTTGCATATCAGCTGAAAAAGACGCCACACAGGCGTAAGATACCCGGCTCCCATGGCTTCTACACTGAGGTGAAATGTTTATACTCTTGGTTTGTAGTTGATTTAATCCTTCTTGGTCTTCCAGCTAAATACAGATCGGTCCATGAAACGCCGAGGACCTCAGACCATCGAGAGCTTGAACCCCTCTTTCAGACCAAACAATTTTAACTTTAACAAAATCAATGCCTCGGAGGTACTGATGACCATTGACGACTGCCATGGCAGCCCGGAAGTGCAGATGATCATTAATAAGAGCCCACTAACCCAGTACCACACTCTGATCTGCCCGGAGGTAGAGAAGAACCATGTCCAGCGTATAACCCGTGACGTCCTGGCCTTTTGCATCACCTTTATGCGCAGCATCGATGACAAGAACATGCGCATGGGCTACAACAGCCCTGGAGCATTGGCCTCTGTCAATCACCTTCACTTTCATCTGCTGCTATTCCCTCAGGATCTTTACATTGATAAAGTCCCTTTGGAAGAGCTGGCCGGCGATTCAATTTATCGCTTGAGCCGGCGGGCGCCTACAGAAGCTATTTGTGTGGTATTCCGCGATAAGGACACAGACCATGACGTTGCAGAGAAGATTGATCAGATTTATAGGCTGGCCATGTGGATGTGCCAAAACAATATGCCGCATAATCTGTTCATCACGCAGGATCGAACTTCGAAAGGATACGGCGACGTGAAAGTCTTCGTTTTTGCTCGTTCCACGTACTGCGTTAGCAAGGATTTGGCAGACTTTAATGTGGGATTTTGCGAGTTGGCTGGGTTCATTCCGCTGCCAGGTAGGAACTATGCTTTTTTATGAAGTTATTTCGAGTACTTAGCAATCCTTTAACAGATGCTGATAAAATGGAGAGCCTTACGGAGCCCCAGGTGCTTCACCGGATCCGCTCTGTCACTGGTTCAGCTCCCAAGGATGTCTATGAGGAAATTACGAATATAGTCAATGGAACGACTACGGAATTTCCTTGGGAGCAAATTTCGGAAATATGAAACCGAATGCAAAATAAACATCGAGGGGTTTTCATTTAGAAGCATAATTTTCTTCTCGATTATGGTATCACATAGCCGCCGCCGCAGCGAATCCCTTGCCCATGGTGGCTTTGCTGATGACTTTGGTGTTGGCGGCAATGCTGTAATCGACTTGGGCGTCGCCGTTCTGCTTTCTCACCAGTTCCGTCAGCTCTAACAGCCTATCCTCGGCCACACTTTCTCGTATTGCCTCAAAGAATGCAATGTAGTGATGCAGGTTATGGCTGAAACGTAGAATCAATGAAAGTTTTGTTTCAGTTTGTAGTTTCTGCACTTACACCATCAGTAAAATGGGACCAAGAAGCTCGTTAGTCTTGTACAGGTGATGTAGGTAGGCACGTGTATGCTTCTGGCAGGTCAGGCAGCTGCAGTTCCTCAGTAGCGCTGAGAAATTCTCCTTGTTGGCATCGTCGGTGACGTCCAGGAAGGGCACATGGACCTCACTATCCTGCACAAAACTGAACGTTAAGGCTTTGAAATTGAAAGCGGCACAGTAGGCATAGGAGGTGTCGAATATATCCATCCCCCGCTCGATGAGCTCCAGCGTGGTCAATGGAGTAAAGGCACCAGGTACCAGTCGCGGCTTGTCTTCTTCCAGTTGCCCTACACAGTGCTCAACAATGGGCAGAAGTTTGGATGTGTCTAGGGTCGTTGCCGTCAAGCCATTCGTGTGGAATCCCTCCAAGATGTAGCCGCCGTAGCTACCCGCCGGTTGTTCTCTAGCATGCTTGATCGACTGCGTCCGAGCGAAAGTATTGTATCCCCCAACGATCGGAGCCAGTAGAGTGGACTGCACCTTTCCACATTGCTCGTAGACGTAATCCATGAACTTCTCCGTTCTGTCCACAGATTTCTGCACTCTCTTCTTGGCACTCTCCGCATTGGTGTCCGCATCACAGAGTCCTTGGTAGATATCTGGCTTGATGCTGGCCACCATTTCCATGTAGCGCTCCGGAGTGAGAGACTCTCTCCCCCTGCGCGTGAACAGCGGTTGTATGTCCCGATCATTGCCACCCGAAGGCGTCGTTTCGCAGGGATCTCGGAGGAGCAGAACATTCAGGTGTCCGGGGAAGCCCACATAATCGCTAACGCCCCGATCTTCACTATTCCACTGGGCCAGGGCTTCGGCCATTTGGTCCATTGTAGATAGAGTGAACTGCAGCACCTGTGGCTTCTGGCTAACATGGCTCTCGAACACATCCGCACTGAGCCATGGAATACTGCCTCCTTTTGTGGTCTGTATAAGCAGCGGCGTCCTCAGCTCGGGGCCACCGTCCCTTATTCGGAGTTGGCCCAGGCGACCGGAATTCTTGCTGATGCTTTCAATTGCGAATTTCATGCCGGTTTTTTATTTATTTATCTTTAATGAACGGACGAGAGCGCACGTTTCAAGCATTGAGCGAGTCCCCGATATCGATAGCAGTGTCGGTGCAGTCAGTCTAGCTATTTCGCCAGTTTCGAGCTGGCCGCTGATAAGAGCTTTGTAATAAAAGTACTTTATAAACCAAAATGTACAATAATTCATTTAAACCTCTTTAAAAATCTTGTTCGCAGTATCACAGTAGTTTTATTATTTTCACCCACAGCAGAAATCAGTCTGGCAACTCTGTCCAATTGGCGCCCCTATTGTCTTCCCGATTTTTCTGTTGTTGTTGCTTTGTTGCCTTGTTTGCAGCTCAGTTGTTTTCAACTTTTCGGCCTGTTCGCTTTGCTTTGGGGGCTTGTTTGTGGCCCTCCACTGGCGACGATTTTATGTTGTATGCGCAGCGCACTTGATGGAAATTGTTGTCATTGTTTGGTTGTGTTGCTCAGTGTTTTCGTTCGCCGGTCTCGCTCGCACTTGTTGGGGGCAAGCATTTGTGGACTTGTTTCACAGCGGTAATAAATTCATATGAATATCGTAGTGTGTGTGTTCCGTTCTGTTCGCGTCGTTCATTGATTTCCTAATTAAGTTTATAATTAAAATGAATTGAAAAATTACTCGCATGCCAGTGTGAGTGTGTGCATGTAGAGACATGTAAATTGGCTGCCCGCGCGTGAAAGACTATTAAATAAGTTATGTTATGTACTTACAAGTCCCCGTACATTCATTCATACAAACATACTATGTATAATAAATAAATAGCTTTGAATTCGAAAGCGAAATTGTGCCAAAAACATTAGCAGCAACAGCATCAGCCAAATAGGTAATTAGAATAACAATAATTCAGAGACAACGTTTTTAAATTGATGACTTCCTTGCCACCATACAAACATACATACATACATATGTACTTTTGAACATGCACACATATGTATAATTAAAAGCAATTATATTTGTTCTGCAAACAAACGACTATAAAAATTCCTCGACGAGAAAATTCGAGTGAGATATAACCGTAAAATACCGCTGGAAGTTTGAACATTTCTTGCTCCCAGGGTTGCCAACTACCCGAACAGCTGTGGCCTTGAGACTCGAAGATCGCTGCCTTTGCGTCGCTGCTACCTGTTCCCAATGTTTTACGGCCCGAAAGAGTCGTAAATGTGAAGCTATAAAATTACGCACGGCCCATAAAATCGTACATTTATGCTCATTCCAGGTGGTCCTGCCGAAAACGCAACGGTGTGGCAACTCTAGGCAAATGAACTGTTTTTACCTGCACAAGACGAAAGGCGAAGAGGAACGGGGCACAACGGATAATTTAGTGGAATTTTCAAAAATAGCAAAGCCAGCAACGGCGGCGGCAGCCATAATCCCCCAGCGAGCACAATAATCAAAGATTAAATCAGGTTTATATGGAAAGGGTTATAGCATGGCGCAGGAAGAAATACACGTTTCCTAGCGCAACAGCAACAACTACAATACCAACAACACCTACAACTGATTACACTCACACACTCGCAGACCCGAGAGAGCACACGAAGCCGACACACGAGAGAGAGATACTACGATTATGCGATGAATATAACGAATTCTGGAGTGCGTGAATTCATAACCCCCTGTTAATGCGATTTAATAAATTGATTCTGATTTCATAAGCAACTGCTGTTATTTAAATTCATAACATTGCTTTGATGCACATACGTGCCTTCAGCGCAGCCTTTCAACAAATTATTTCATGAACTGAGTACCGCATAAACGCAGAGAGGAAGAGAGAGAGAGTGAGGGAGAGCAACTCACGACGAGACTAGACGTGCATGAATGTTTTTCGCTCATTTTGCTTTCGTGTGTGTAACGGCAATGTCGTGTTTCGGAGCGGCGGCGAAAGCACTCTGCAGCAGTAGCAACAACAACGATAATATTTTCCGTTTTTCCGTATGGAAGCAGCAGCAGTAGCGGCATTTGTTTTGAAAGTAAAGCAAAGGCGAGCAAGAAAAACGAAATATAAGCAGAGGAAGACGGGAAAAGCAACGCCGCTGCCGACCGCGCCTCGCTGTGTCCGTGTGTTAGTGCCTGTCTGTCGTCGGTCTTATTACTGTCTGTGTGTAAGTGGGCGCGAACGTAAAGCCGAAAAGGAAGTGAAAATAGTGCAAAAAGGCCAAGTAATAATAATAATAATAAAATAGGCAAAACGAAGAGACAAGACCCAGACCAGTTTCGAAAAAGCGCCTATTTCCAGGGCCCGCTTATGTGCATTGGTATTGGTGTGTGTGCGTGAGTCTCGCTCTATGTGTATTAGTGCGACCACATACGGGGAAAAGGCCTTTTCAAAGGAGCGAAAGGGAGCGAGAAAGGCAGTGCGCGAGCGAGCAATAAGAATAATAAATTACACTTTGCTATAATAAGAAAAATTTATACATACACATATACAAATGTACGGCGGGAGAGGCCCACACACACACATGTGCTCCCAGTGTGTGGAAAATTGTAATAAAATATGAACCGTAAAAGCAGCAACAGCAGCAGCAGAAAAACGAGAAAAACTAACTCAAAAATAAAATAAAAGCGAGAGAGAGAGAGAAGTGAGTGAAAATATATATGTGCATATATATTTCGAAATCGCATGTGCCATTTTGCAAGCTTTAAAACCACAGTATTACCGAAATCTGAAAAATGTCCTGCATATCGAGCAACTTTAGCTCCTTTTTCCTCAATTCGCTCAACGATCCTTCAGAGTTTTCCAAGTACTTGAGCAATGGCGAGCTCAAATGCTCGAATTTCGAGGAATTTCAAGTGTTTGGCTGCGCAGGCGCAACGTCGCAGCAGCAGCACCAGCAGCAACAACAATTGCAGCAGCTGCAGCAACAACAACAGTATTCCGCACACTCACACTTAACCAATGGCGGCGGCAGCGTAGCTGACTTTTACGAAGCAGCGGCAGCGACACAGGCAACAACAGCAGCAGTGTCAACGTCGCAGCGGGAAGCCTGCACCGGCAGCGCTGCATCCAACTCAGGTAGCACCGTTATAGCGGATGCCAGCGTCGCAGCGACACCGACGTCGGCAGCAGCGCCCACAGGATCTTCCGTTTCTACAAGCGGTGCAGGAGGTGCCGGAGGATCAATAACAGGAACTCCCCTGCTCCCCAGTAATCGATGGCCCACGGCGGTGGCCACGCCCAACGGCCATGCCTCCGGAGCAGCAGCCGTGGGGGCAGCTGCGGCAGCTTCAGTGCCACAGCATTTTGATGGATCCTTCGAGTTTATCAAATACCTACGCCACTCTACGGACTTCACGCCCAGCCCCAGCCCCAGTTCGGTTAGCGAGGGTGTCGCCGGATGCGCGGAGAAAAGCAAGTCCTTACTGGTCGGCAGCACACCGCCACCGCCCGCTCAGTCGCCGGTGGCCGGCGGACTCATCGATCTAGACACGAGTACCTCGCAGAAATCGAGATCCGCTTCCCGCAAGGTGGCCGCCTTGTTGTCTTCCGTTTCGCGGGCTTCCAACAGTCTGGTGGACACCAGCACCTCGGCCCTGGACGTCTTCGATCACGACTCGAAACAGACCATTTTTGATCTGCAGCACATGGCGTCGAATGGATCCTCAAACTCGAATGAGTCCTCCCTGGAGATGCTTGCATTTCCCAACTCGCACCTGAATGCCTCCAATTCCAACACTTCCTCGGAGGGAGCGGCTTGCGGGAGTGCGGGTGAGTTTGGTGGCCTGCTAACCGGTGCCAGTTGCTCCTCCTCGACGGCCTCCTCCTCGTCGCATGCGCCTAAGCTTTTGGGTAGCTTCGTGATCAAAGAGAACTTCGAGGTGCACCCGTCACACAAGGTGGAGGAGGGGATCTTCCAGCACATGAACAAACTCCCCTCGAAGAAGAAGGACACGCTGAAGCAGCTGGGAGTTCGGTTCACTGGCCAAATGACGCTTACGGACAAATCGATTGTTGTGGAGAACTTTATCAGGTTCTGCGAGGTGAGTTACTACACAGAGCAACCTTCCGAAATTTGAAATTGGGTGGGGTTAAGCGAGTCGAATTTCCCTTTAACGAGAGAGTGCGAAAATTTCATCGCTCTCACTCAACCCATTTCCATATGCAATTTAAATATTTGCACATATGTACGCATTACGTATTTATTTTGATGATGGTCGTTGGGTATGGTTTGGGTGTAGGAATTATATGTGGGTGTAATTAGGGTTGGTCAAAGGGGTAGTATTTTAGCTAGGGAGTGAATTACGAGAGGAATTACCTCCACGAATTCAGGTACATTATGTCATATACTTTCCGCTTAAAAAGGCTGATTAATAGGGGAATAAACTTCCTTATGACTGATGTACCCTTATAATGTCTCTGAATTCCTTTCTACGACATTAAAACATTCGTTAGTTTTGCATTTTTATGTAAAAATACCAAAATAAAGTTAAATGGAATGGGGGTCAAATAAATACCAACAACTAGCTGATAAACAAATAAATGTACGCCTTGAATTAAGGTCAATTTATCATTTCCCTTATCAAGCTAATACTAGTTCATATCTGGGTGAACACGTGGGTATAAATTAATGTTTAATATTAACATTCTTATCATATAGAGAATTTATAAATCGTTTGCCAGTATTTATCGCTTTGTGCATAATACTATTGCATTAATAAGTACCTTGTTTTCTGGCATTATGATTAGTAAGAATAGAAATATTTTATATAGTAAAATTTTATTTTTATTTTAAAATACATTTTTTAGATGTTCATAATTTCCCATGCGGAATTTGTGCTTTTTTTTATAAAAATTGGAATACTCAGGGGAGTTCTGTGGTACTTGATTATTAAACCTTTTTTAACTTCGTCCAAAAGTGAGCAATAAAAATACATGGTTCATGAAATTTGGTAGCATACTTTTGGGAACAGATTTTAATTTATTTAACATCCATATAGAGCCATATAGTCAGTTTTGAAAATACATATTTTCTGCTTTTCAAGCGCCTATATAAATATATTGGTATGTACTTTATATACCAATTTGGATATTCATAATATAAACATGCACCCTATCCATATCCTATATCCTATATCTCACACACACATACACGCACTCACAGGATTCCGTTTGGACCCCCCCACTCACACAAATGTCATTATAAATTGTAATAACAGGAGCAGTGGCGCCGGCGTCGCAGTCGTCGTCGTCGCTGACTGCAGCCAACCACAAATTCAGCATACAACTGTAATCATGTGTGCTTACTGTATGTGTGTGTGTTCGTTCTAAACACCTATACATGGGGGTTAAGCCCCACCACCACCCGCCCCAGAAATATACACACATACACATTTGGCGCCCTTTTCAACACTATGGCAAGTCAACCCCAAACACTCACCACGCTCATTACGCTCCCCTTTATCACACACAGCATACCCACACACAGACAGAGAGTCACATCTAGATTTGTTGGCGTCGACCCCCCCCCCAACCTCTCCTCCTCACTCTACTAAAACACCCACACATTCACCAAACTATGTACAAAATGGCATTGATGGCATAATACAACAAAAGCAACAACTACAGCGCGCAAAATTACGAAGGAGGCGAAAGAGAGAGGAAGCTGAAGTAGGAAAAGAGGGTTGGGAAAACCCCACCCCCTCTATTACAACATTTTAGTTCTAAGACGCTCTCTGCTTCTACCTTGCTCCCTAACTCAAAATTGTTGCGCTCTCTCTAACGGTAGCTCTCTCCGGGTTCCCTCTCCCAATCTTCCTTCCTCCGCTCAAAACTTACTTGAAGGCTGATTTCTCCTGCTCGAAACTAGCAAAGTGTGTGTGTGTGTAGTTGAGCCAATGTTCGTGAGTGTGAATGTAAGGCTATAAATGTGGGTGTGGGCAACCCCAAAAAAGCTCAAGGCAGAGGCAGTTGCTATTGAGTAATTGTATGTTGCCCTCCCACTTGTTCTTCCTCCTCTTCCTGTTCCTCTTACTTCGTGTACATTTCTGCCTCCGTCTCTTCCTCGTCCTTCTTCCGCTTCTCCCTTGGATTCTTCTTTGGCTTCCACTCCTTAGACTCTCATACATACAATCATCAAGTTACTTGCCAAAGGAGCGGCAGGAGTGTGGGAAGGGGAGAGTGGACTGTCCGTTAGCTGCTTGGGCATGTCCTTTTCCTTTTCCCTTACCCGACTCTCTCGCTTTCGCTGCACGTACGAGTATGTGTATGTCTTTGTATTTTATCAACACATTTTATACATGTCTCTATCGGAGCCAGTGCTTAGTACAGTCGCAAGTGCCTAATTCAAACTTTAGCTTAGAAGTTGGAGCCCATGAAATTACCGAGACTGTTACAGTTAGTAAAATATTTAAATTTTGTAAAGACTTTCCTAAGGGGTAATGCGAAGTGGGAAGTAAAATAACTAGATTCAATTTAATAAGCAATAATTATGTGTGTGTGTAATGCAAAAATAACATTAAAATCAGTTTTCTGCTGTATGTATGCATCTATATTTTTAGTTTATCCTAATCCTCAGAGGCTCAGGGTTTTAACCTCTGGCGAAAAGTAAATTTTATTGTTGCTTCCCCAATAGGATTTTTTTTTAATCTTCGGAATCGTAGCCTCTAATCCTAGTTCTTGAACTACTTAAATCGTTGAATTTACTGAAGTTCCACTGTAAGTGGGGCTGAGTGTGTGTGGCCCCCAGCGGCAAACGTTGAAGGCTACTAAGTGCGCATGCAGTCTGCTCACCCACACAAATGCATTCCAGTTTGCCCAACTTTGGGCGAGTGTCTGTGTGTTTCGTGTGTGTGTGTGTAAAGGACAGCTTAGTGGCAATAGTAGGGGGAGAGAAAGGGCCCGAAAGGGGGTGGGCCTTGGGCAGGTACAATGTCTCGGCTTCGCACAATTTACGCGCACAGACACACACTCGCATACGAAGGGAGGCGCACATATGGGGCATTGATTATAATTTTAAATTATACATATGTATGCGGGCCACATACCGATCTAACTGTACATGCCGCATATGACGACTATATACAGGATATACATATGTACATATGTAATTTATGTATATATATGTATAGAGGGATATTTGTAACGCACACACATCAAATATTTAGGTTTTGTGCAACGTTTTGATGCCGTTTTTTGGGGACAAACATACACACATAAAATTAGTGTTTGTTTTTTGAATTTAGAGCGCATTTAGAACAGGTTACCTTAATTAGAAAACCCAGTAATTAGTTGCCTAATGAAAGGGTTGAGGTGGAAAAAGGGCGTCGAATGAGACCCTTAACCCTTTGAGGCGCGCCACGCACACCCATTAAAAAGGGAAAAAACCTGTTAAACGGCCAAAACAACGGCACACACGCACCGAAGGAGAGTGAAAGTGTGAAAATTTGCCCCCAACTTGCACAAGCACTTCATGTACACACGCACACACCCTTGACAAAAAAAAGGAATTAAAAAATCATGGCAGCAACAGACGAAACAAGCCGCTCCTGAGCTTGTTGTTGCTTCTCGGCACGCACAAGCAACACCCACAATAACGACAACGAAAACAAAAACACCGCACAGAAAGGAAAACAATTCACACTTGTCTCTCAATACAAACAACAACAAACCGCATCACACCACAGACAACAACCGCAATCCCGCCACACACACAAGCAAGCAAACACCCAAACAGCACACTGACGGGTAGCACCCACATACACGTACACTGCGTCACGCACAAACACAAACCATGTCTGCCAATAAGTTTGTAAAAAGCAAAAAACAATGGAGAAACAGAAGCCGAAACAGACACAGAAAAAACAAAATGCAAACAGAAGGAGGAAACGTAACGAAAACAGAAAAGGAAAACAGCATCGAAAGCAACAACAAAATACCGCAACACATTGCCATTTTCTTTCATTATTCTCTTCCTGTTTGTACACTTTTTCTCCTCTCCATTTCACCAGGTATATTACCTTTCTCGGGTATATTGTAATATCAAAACTATCTCGGAAGTATCTGAAAGGATGAAATGTATGCCTTGCCTCACAAAAATAATACTATTCGCCTACGGGGGATTTGTTATATAATCCTGTTGTCGTTGTCCTTGCAGTAGCCCTAAAAAGTAGGCAATACAAAATACAATGCTTTCTAATGAGTAAGTTTCTTAATTTGTATATCTTATCAGCATTTGCAGTAGCAAATACTATAGATGGGATCAACTTATGAGGACTACTTTTGTCTACCTTTAACCATCTTCTTCCTCTTTTCTTTTTCCTCGAATGACAGTGGAGCCTCCAGGTTTAGTTTAGAGAGCAACTTTAGAGAGTATCTTCGTGTTGGCATGCTCCTTCTTTCATTGTTTTCTATTTTATTTATTTTTGCTTTTCGACTGTGAAACAGTTGAGTGGCCATGAGCGTGAGGTGGTTACCAGTGGGACAGCACTCGGTCTGCCGGCTTGACAGCGGCAACAGTGCGGCACTGCGCTGCCCCCCACAGAAGAGCTCACCACAGCCCGCCCCAACTCTCCGTCTCGCATATAGTTGGCTGTTAATGAGACACCTGGAGAAGTGGTAAGGTGTCGCTCGGTTGTCATCACGCTGCCAGAGGGAGATGGGGAATGTGATGTGCAACTCACATTCTCCTGTTTCCTCCGACAGGGGTTTAAAGGAAAGGAGCCACCGAAAACGGAGATGTCTCGTCACTCCTTTTTGCTCTATTGATTTTTAACATAATCAAAACCCAAAATGTATGTACGAATCCCCAGAAGCGCTTCCTTCCACACATGGGGGCCGAGCGAGAGCGAGGAGAGCAAATGGTGGTGGGTGTCGGGGTGGACGCTGGACGGGGTGACGGGTGGTGGCAACCACTGGCGCACTGATTATGAGGATGTTGATAAGTTCCGACGAGCAAAGGACCAAAACCGACGACGAACGAAGACTCACACTCGCACAAACACACACACAGAGAGGCGGCCATTAAGCCGCTGCCTGGGCCTACTAAAGCTAGGAAAGCATACACAGGCACAGGCACCGGCACAGACACAGACATAAGCGCACACACAACCCTTTCGGGGGTCCTTGCAAAATCCCAGCCCGCAACCCGTAACTCCCGAACCCCATCCACCAAGGCAACCCCCCCCCCCCATTTGGGGGAAAATGGCTTCATTGAAAATGTTGTTTGCTTTTCTATTTGGGTTTGCTTTGCTGCCTTTTCTGCTTCCTTTATGCCCTGCGCCCTATTCTATATTTTTACACTATAAAATATACATTGTAAGGGTGTGGGGGTCCTCGTTTCCGATGTGTGTGTGTGGAGCTTTAGCTTTGGCATGTTATTCAGGAACCATTTCCCAAACCCCGCATCCCTAAGCCCTCCCTCAGCCCAACGTCCTTTTGCAAGTTTTTGGCTTTTGTGTAAAATTTTCGTTTTAAACTTTTGCGTTGTACACGAATTATAAGTTTTGATTAGTAGTGGGCAAAGTTTTCGCCTCGCATGTGTCTGTGGGGCTTTCACCAGCCCATATATATGTATATACATATATATAGTAGTACATTATGTAACGTCAAATATGTATATATGTGCAGTCGTAGAATTTGACGTCAATGAATACACATGCACGGGAGTTACGTGGAAAACAGCCTAATAGTAGAGGAAATTATGCTAAAAAGTGGCAGAAAGGTGGTTGGGTTCCTCCCCTGCTCGAAAGGTGTAAGTTATTTCAAAACTAATGGAAGGGTGGTTGGCGTTGCGTTAGATATGGTTGCGGATGTGGGGAAACCAGTAGAACCGGTATATCTGGAAAATTAATTTTCAACTAGCTTCAGTTTTCTAATTGAAATTTTGTTTTAGGGAAATATAATTTGAAACATTACTGAGACGTAAAAATATGAACAATATTATATACTACTTTTCAGGAAATAAATCTAGAGTCAAGAGACTTAAGACCAGAAATATTCAGGCCTAAAGGGCTTTATTGGATTGAAAATCCTGAACCTAAAATTCCGTAGTGCGAATTCAGAGACCAAATTATGCAGAAAGGGTTGAGGTTGTATGACCAACTTTGCTTGTTTTCGATCAAGATCTTTGTCCTAAATCTCAAAACGTAATTTCTTAGTATAACGAAATATAAATATTACTGTCCCATTCCTCCAATTTAAATCCCTCTTATTTATTTTCCCTCCAACAGGAATATGATATCAAGGATCATCGGCCGTGGTTGTCACTGAACCAATGCGGCCTGAACAAGCCCGAGCAGATCAAGTTCGCTCGATATCTGGGACAGGGCCTGCCGACGTTCACGCTCTTCTGCATTTATAGCAATTTTAAAAATCTATTTTGCACCAAACGCACAGAAATGTGAGTAACTCCACACACACCGACACTATCCGTTCTGGATAATTCAATATGCTGCAGCTCCTAAAAGCATGCTTCCACCTGAAATTGATGAATGTCCTGTTTCTTGCAGCTACACGAAGGACGGCTACAATCTGCCTTATATACTCGACAAAACCAAGCGCTTCCTGGCCAACACAACAGCTGGTAAGTGAGAATCTATATCTAATTATAGGTATAGTTATTAGGTATAGAGATAGACCCCGAGCCCCTAGTCCGCCGCCCCAGTCCCACAGAATCCCCCCGCGTAGTGCAAATGCAGCAGCAACAGCAGCAGCAGGCAACGTTTTCGTCGTTGTCGTCATCAAACCGAAAGAATGTGTTCGGGCTGAGGAAAATTAGTAAAAAAGCAGAAAGAAAGAGGCGAATGTGCTAAATTTTAAAAATATATACACTCGAAACCAGAGGAAGTGCTTACATTCATTTTTATGATTTCTCCTTTCCACTTTTGCACTTCTCATTTCTATTTCTATGTTTCGTGTACTTGTTTCTGTTCCTTTTGGTTGTATTTCACGAAGCAAAAATATCGAAAATAGAACTACAATTTGGCCTGCCTATTTTTGCGAAATTTTTTGTCAAAATAATCCACCAAAACAAAAAAAACCTCCCCCCCCCCCAAAAAAAAAAACAATTTTAATTTTTGACTTCAATTTGTTTGTTTGTTTCCTCTTTCTTCTTTATCCACGCATACGCTTTCAATCACTATAGGCGACAATGCCAACAACAGCAACAGCAACAACATCACCACGAACAACACCAGTAACAAGTCCAACAACACCACAACAACAACAACAACACCATCTACACCGGTCAAACAGACACCTCAACAACAGCAGCAGCAGCAGCAATCCGATCAGGAGCTGCTGGCACCCAACTCACCTGCCACACCGAAAGCAGCCACAGCTGGAGGGGTAGGAGCACTAGGAGCGGGAGCAGGAGCAGGAGCTGTCACGCCCACACAGGCGACGCCACGCACAAGGCCTGCCACACCCACAATGCAAGGAGGAGGTGTGGGAGGAGGAACAGGAGCAGCACGCGCTGTAACTCCCACCACGCCACAGCAGCAGCACCTGCAACAACAGCAGCAGCAGCAGCAACAACACCAACAGCATGTGCTGCAACATCCACACACGCACCCGCATCCTCATTCGCATCCGCATGCCCAGCATTCGCATCCGCTTCCACATCCGCACACGCATCCCCATCCCCATCCCCATCCGCACCTCATGCAACCGGGCACGCCCACTCGCAGTCCGGTCATGGCTCCGCAGCAGCAACATCCCCAACTGCCGCCCCATCCGCACCACTATCCCCCGCATCATCCGCACCATCAGGCGCCGCAACACCATGGTCATCCGCATGCCCATCACTTTGCTGCATATGCGTCGGCCCACGGGCATCCGCAGCAGCATCCCCAGCAACAGCATCATCCGCACTATTATCCGCATTCGCCGCATCCACATCCGCACGCGCATGTCCAGCATATGGCGGCTATGGGTTATCCTGGAGCAGCACCACCTCTGCCTCAGCAGCAGCAGCAGGCAGGAGGAGGTGGACCAACAGCAGCAGCAGCAGCAGGTGGTGCTGCAGCCGGTTCCGGTGCCGGAGGAGGAGGAACCATATGAAATTGGGGTCGGCGTGGCGCAAAAGCGAGCGGCGGAGGCGGCGGCGCCACCTGTTGACACTCCTCCTCACGTAGGCTGTTGGCAAAGGATTCGGGATGAAGGATTCTGGATTCGGCCGCTCCCCATTGTCCCACCCATCCTGTGTCCTAGATTAGTTCGCCCGTTGATGTGCATCGTCATATACTATGTTTATGTGTACTCCTCCTTGTTTTAGTTAACGTTTCGTTTATTTTAGACTAATTTTACACAAAACAAGCTTTTTGCCAAATTTTTACAAAACTATATGCAAATTTTTTGTATTACGTTTGGACTACAATATCAGAAATTGTTGGACAGCGATCGATCATTATTAAAACCCCCAAACTATGCAATGTTATTCCTTGAAAAGAGATTATTACTTTTACACATCGCAAAACACACGAACACAACCACACACCACACACATCACACTTTTACACACAAACTCACGAATATAGAAAATCATACTAAATGCTATTTAATATTATGGTAATAATATAATAAATATATATATAAATATATATTTTAGTAAGCCAAGAACAAAATGAAATGTATGTTATATGTAAAACCTATCCTAACTAAAAACACACACAACATACGATATATATGGAAATTGTTTGCGAATCCAGAAAATATATACAAAAAAAAACTAGATTGAGAGAAAATCGAACCGATTTGAAATTATTTATTGCCTGCGTCGTCGTGCCTCTGCATTTGCGCTCAGTTCAAGTTTTAATTAATTAACGCAAGAAAAAGCACGATTCCTTCTTGCTTGGGTTTTCAAATTAAACAAAGCAATTGCCATATTGCAATGATTGGTTACGACATGGATTATTCAGAGCCTAAGACTTCACTGGGAATAATGTGGTGCATATTTAATTAGGAAAGAAACCGCCTTTGGTTTTTTAGTTTTTTTTTTATGAAAATATAGTTTTTGCTGCATTTTAAAAATTAATTAACATCGTGTGGTAATTAGTGAAGTTTTTAAAATACTAATTTAGTTGTTGACTATACTTTGATCATTTTTAAGCAGTGGAGTCATTTCTGTCTTTATATTTTCTTGATCAACATAACAGTCAAGTCCTTTATTATTTATTTTAAAATTTAAAACTAGTTTAATTAAAAAAAAATATATTTATTCTATATGCTGATTTTTTAACCGAATAAAAATCCACACAGTTTATTTACACTTCAAGAGTATACAGCGTCATAACCAGAAATAGATGACAGGGGGACTCAGAGGGGCCCGAATATATTACATTATAAATTATATCTGAAAGTTTAAACACGTTCATTCATAAAGATAATCGTTTCAATATTACGGAAATATCCTTCAAGTCGTGAGACTAGTTCAAATTTTAATTTTATCAAGTAACAAAAAAAAAAAAACATTTCCATCCTAAAAGAATTTGACAGTGAAAAAGAACGAAGAGTTACACTTTTTTGATAAACATTCTACTCTTCAAGTGATATTTAAAAAATGTAAAATAATGTTGAAGTAAATAACTGTTAAAAAATTGACTTAACCATTGATCCTTGGAATGACATAACTTGGCATGAAAAAAATAAATAACGGATTTTTCCTAAAAAATCACAGCAAAAATATCTAAAATCACAAAGACTGAACAATTTTAAGAATGATATGATTGTAGGGCTCGACAAATTCTTGGGGGGGCTCGGAATATTTCAGCCCCCCTCTGGTTATGGCGCTGAGAGTATATAAAATTGGATTTCTCGATTTGATTATTTGTGTTGTTATAGGATTCGTGAAATGTGAAATATTTTATTGCATACTTTTGGATACAGTTTTAATTGATTTGAAAACCATGGTGATTTCTGTGGCATTCCTTGAGGCTCAGTTGTAATGATTCTTTTTTCTTTTTTTCCGGGCATAACGACGTAAAATTGTCGGTCCCTTGAAAGTTGCTATAACCGGATTCTATTGTATTTCCAGAGGCTTTTAATTTTTTATTATTTAAACAGAAATAAATTTTAAATTAAAGTCGATTTTGCAAAGATCCTTGGAGTATATGGCAGCTTGCTGAGTGCCCTCCTGGCATTACGATTATCTCTTGTAGACCTCAAGAACATGGCCGCCGCCAACGATGGCTCCCTGGAGTTCGCCTCCGGTGGCGGCAACAGCAGCAGCAGTAGCAGCAACAGCAACAGCAACACGAGCAATAGCAACAGCAGCAGCAGCGGTGGGGGCGGCATTGTTGGCAGCAGCAACATTGTAGCTGGAATCAATCCCAATCCTGTCTCAATGGCGCCAGGCTATGTAGCGGCTCCGCCGACTCAACAGCAGCAGCAGCAGCAGCATCCGCAACATCAACAGCATCAGATGGCGGCCATGGATCCGCGGTACGGATGTGCGGCACCAGCGCCGTTGCTCCCACCGCCGCTGCCGATGCCGGCACTGGGACCACCGCCGCGATCCCTGGAGCAGATGATCATCTACGAGAACTTTGACGTGCACGAGACGCACCGGATCGAGGACGGGGTTTGCACACACATTAGCCGCCTGCCGCCCAAGAAGCAGGAGCTATTGAAACAGTTCGGTATACAGAGTAGTAGCCAGCAATGTCTGAGCAATTATGAAAAGTACATACTCATCGAAAACTTCATCAAGTTTTGCAATGTGAGCAAAAGTGTATCGAAGGAGCGGAAAGACTGAACAGATGTGGAGGAGGATCACGACCACTATAGTCTAGCGGAGCTTTGTTCTTTGGCCACCCACCCCCCAATTGGCTATCGAGAGACAAACAGATTGGCGGCATCCATTGTCTATTCAAAATTGCATCCTCATCATTTAAACCAGAGATCATTGAACAAGACTCTTGCCCCAGCCTTAAGAGTCGAGCGATCCTAATGTATTTTCCACTCTTCTATTCCTCATTTCTCTTACTTTTTTTTAACATAAATTACCGACCGACACAGGAATATCAGATATCCGATCATCGACCCTTTTTGGACTTCCACGAGAGCGCTTTATCCAAATGTGAACAACTTAAATTTGTACGATATTTGGGCCAGGGGCTATCCAATCTGACGCTAAACAAGATATACGTTGCTTTCAAGGAGCTGCTGGGCAACGGCAGGCCCGAGAAGTGAGTTGTGTCAGTTAACAAATCTTGGTATATTGATGTCTATTTTGTTGCAGAGCTAGCATGGAGGGCTATAACCTGGATAGTCTGTTGAAGAAGAAACGCAAAAATCTTTACAATCGCATGCATGCAGCTGGTAAGGATATATAAGTATTTCACTGCTACTTAAGCTCTAAATCTATAAAAACTAATACCTCGGATCTCTTCTTTCAGCTCCCAGCATCGACTTAACCGCCTATGAGGCGGCTCAGGCCCAGCATAATCCACAAGCACACCTGGGTACGCCGCGACCTCATCATGCCTTTGCCGCTTTAAATGCGGCGACGCAGCGCAGCGAAGTATGCAACGAATTGACGCACACGGGCCTGCAGTACAGTTACGCCGCCGCCGCAGGACCTCGGTAAAAAATAGAGGCAGCAGCAAGGCAGCTTGTATCCTGGAATCCGCAATAGATGATCAAACCGCACACATATACATATTAAAACATACTTCTTCCTGGAACTGGACCAGTAACTGTTGTGTCTTCAAAATAATTAAAAAAAAAAAAGGATTTGTTAAGCGAGAAACCATTGAAAACTAAGTGCTAAATCAAAGTGGCAGAACGTAATACCAGACACACTAGTAAAATTAGCCTAAATGTTAACAAAATTAAACTTTAATCGAATGAAATTCAATTAAGACAACCCAGAAATTAACACGCCACACCTGGCAGGCAGGCAGCAGAGAAAGGATTAGTTTAAGCCCAGAATAACCATATACAACCTATATATTATATACGAGTATATTATATACACCGTACAGGAGTGCCACAGAAATGGCTGAGGGTTTGAAAAGCAATTCCCCAAAGTTTGCAAAGAAATATTTGTATATCTCATATTTACGATAGCATACGATTTCCAAATCCACAGCCAGTTCTGTGACTCGCCCGATGAATACATATATATCTCTGTAGTTGCCATAGCGCATAGGGTGCAGCACACACACTTCCACATGGCCAAAACCTTGGCCAGAACTAAAATACAACCTATATAGCTTCGGTTTCCAGCCATACGTCTCCCGTATACCAT
>JAEIHY010010646.1:0-16996 GCA_018904565.1 Drosophila tsacasi
AGATGGATTCCCGGAGGTACCTGATGTGACAGCAAATGTGGGTTCGGCACATTCAGGAGAACAAGAGCAGTGCAGCCGCCGCCGCGCATGCTCCGATCGAGAACCAGAACGGGAATGCGACACTCCAGACATGCCCCTCACATGTGGCTCTAACTCAGTCCAAATGGAAAACCTAAACTCGGGCGTAATAAATGAATATTGCTATAAATAGGTGAGTGAAGTGTTGGGATCGTGAGGAGCTAAAACGATTGGGAAAACAAAAGAACATTTAGTTTACGAAATCAAAAAGGGAAATAAATGCATTACATTTATATTAAATTTATAATTATATAACAAAATAGGTCATTTTTGTTAAAAGACAAATACTGTAGGTTGTTTATAATAATAAATATTGGGGAGATCTCCCTACAGATTATCGGATTTAAACATTTATGCGTGTCAAAGAATTCAGACGTTTAGTTACTTTTAAACAACAGTTTTGCATTATAGAAATATTGTTTATATATTTATTTTATAATTTTTTTTTATTTATTTATTATTATTTTTATAATACATATTTTAAAATAGCTTAAGTAAATGTAGTATAAAAACTCAAAGGGAACCATCGTAACCCCTCACGAACCCATCTCTAGACTCGCCTTAAACTTGAACCTTTGTGCGTGCCTCGTTGGACATGTGTGGTTGCATATTGAGCACACACAATCCGAAGGAAAAGTGTGGCGTGGCTTCATTGGACTTGGATCTACCTCTCCACCGCCTCCGCCCGAAGGTTGCATATGCCGCTGGAGAAAGAGCAAGGGAGAAATTAACGCAACGCAAGCCATAACTCAAGGGCAATGAGCTGCATAATTGCGCTGAGTAATTCTCACTTTATTTCGAGGGCGATTTCTAATGGGAAACCCTCCCAGGCCAGACAGACGATCGGCATCCGTTTTAGATTAGGTAATACGTGTGTATATTTTCAAGTTCGATGTGGATTATATCTTTGTCTGACGTCACTTGCCAGCTGGCTTGTATGGGACTCGATTGTGCACCGTTTGAGTCTATATTTCTGTTGATTTTAAGATTTCTTATAGTAATTCGCGTGCTCAAATGTGATAGGTTTTTTCTTTTATTTATTTACAACACAATAACATTGGTTGTCTTGTGAGAAAACTAATATACTTAATAAAGCGTTATATTCGTGATTGTATATTTAAAACTATAAATAAATAAGGTAATATTGACCGCGACTTCCTGAATTCTTTTCAAGGCATAGAAATACACATGTTTTTATGAAAAGTATTTCTTTGCACTTTATTTTAAAGGTGTATGCAAAAGTTCTCTCAAAAGAACACATTTCCTGCTTCACATCTCAGTCGCGGGTTCGTTTTAATCAAATTAATTCAACACATATCCCTATCTAACATTTTAATCATATTTTTCGCTGCCATTCAACTTCAATTCGCTTTGCACGTCGCCAAAAAAGGAAATGAAAAATGCCCAAACTATAATACCAGTAAGGAGCAGATGAAATAAATGTGAACACAGATAAATGCAGGAAACTTTTATACTCATTTCGGCATTATATGTTTTTATATTTCTTCCACTGGTCCTTTTTTACGTCCCTTTATTTTTATTATCGCATATCAAATAAATGCGGGATTATGTGAATATTTCGCTTAATGAGAATTTCTCGGACCACACGGCAGCACACACACAGATCCGAAAAAAAGGAAAACAACTATAATATATATAAGACCTGACATTGACCGGAGACAGAGTTGGGGAAGTAGAGAGAAGCGAACCTGTAAAGTCGTGGCTTTGTCTTCGCCGGCGCTCTCTGTGGGCATTAAGAGATGCCTATCGGTGACACCTGAAAGAGAAGAAGGTGAAATGCGATCCGATACGATCCATGGCAAAAAAAAAGAAAAGAAAATAAAAAGAATAAAATAAAGTAAAACAACTGAAATTATTACTCCCGAAGGCAGTAGCCGGGGCACAATTTCTTCATCTTCGTCTTCGGATGGTATTGAATTTCTGTCTCTGTTTCGGCTGCTGCCTGATATTTACCTGTGTTTTCGGCTCTGCCTTACTTTATTTGTCGTCGCTTCGACATTTATCTTTTCCTTTATTGGGCTTAGGGTTTTGTTTTTTCGTCCGCCGGTGTCGTCGGCATATCTCTATCTCTCTATCTGGCTTATTTTGTTAACTTCCTTTTTCCGTTGCTGTCTCGCTTTACGCTCTATATAGATGGCATTGTGCCGATATGCAGTGTAATTTATGCTCGCTCCTATTTAAATAAATTGAAATAAAATATTCCCAGGCGAGTGGTTTTTCGTTGTGAAAGTTTGACATTGAGACGAGAGCTCACTAATTGCTTGGCAGCAGACAGGGCTCCCATATCGCCCATATCCCATATCCCATATCCCATATCCATTGCGATTTCTTCGCCTTCGACACGTTGCAGCCAGACAAAAGTTGTCAAATTAGCGCAATCATCTGGAGGGGCGCATGCAACAAAGTATGCAACATGCAACATCTCAACCACAGCCGAACGTGCTGCGGTTTCTATTTCCTGCATTTATTTTTCCGAACTTTCCGTGAGACGGTGCTTTGGGTTTTTTTTAACGGGTTGGGTAAGTTTGGCACCTTCATAGTGGAAAAGCAGAGGTTTCAAAGGAAAAAGTCTCTTAATATCCTTTGAGTCAGTAAATTCCTTTCTAAACTTATACAATAATAATTTATAAGTATAAATACACATATGCATTTTTTTAAATAATTATTTAAATAGAAATACATATAAAGATACTTAAAATCTATATGAAATTGGCATTATCAATGTAAGCAATTTATTATCAACCTGAATTCAAAAACTTTAATGATTTTCATACACATTTTCTATAATGTTTTCACATTAATCCCAACGAAAAACCTTGTAACAATTTTGTTAGTTTCTACCATTCCTTCCTTAGCTTTAATAACCGTGGGAGACCGAATTAGCGCCATAATCAATCTATATTACAAATATCCGAATAACACGAATGGATTTCATAAACCTCAAATGCTAAATACTTCCGCCTTCGGTTTAACCAACTTACAGACGATGATTGATGACATTGGTCGAGGGGCAAGAGTTTGCACAGATTCTGCCCGAGATCCCCCCGCAGGGCTATGTGTGCTTATGCGTACTCCACCATATATTCCTGCCAGGCTAAACATGTAATCCGCTGAGCCGGGCAATAAGCCCGTAACTGTCAACCAGTCGCTCGCAATGATGCAGCATAATGTATGTGCGAGGCAATGTACAGTGCGTTTCGTTGTTGCAAAAGTCTTAGCTAATAATGGTATGGGAAAAAAGAAGACTGACGATTTCAGAAGCTGGTGTTAATATAAGAAAATGAGAGACACTTGGCAGATACTTATTGAAAATCGTATATTTTAGAGTTTCTTTTTTTGTGTATTGTTTTTGTAATGTTATTTTATTAAAGCTCAAAAATAATAACAAACTTGATATAAACTAATTAAAGAAACGTACTGTAAAGTACCGACTGAAATAAGCATCGCAAGGCATCGAATTGCGTCTGGAGACATTAATTAATATTTCCTTCGCCTGAGCGAAAACTGCCACCAAGTGCAACATATTTTTGTACGGCTTGCATTTTACAACGATTCCAGTAAGCAATTAAGACTTGAAATTACAAAAAACAATATATTGTACAAGTAATGAAAACTGGTTATTTAATGTTGCCGGTTGCCAAGGCTGGGATTGATGCCCGGAGTGGCCGATATTGACTTGGCTTACCTCCAAGGGCTTCAGTCGCGACTCTGGCTTCGCAGATTTATTTTTGTTTCCGAACCTAAGCCGCTTACACGGAAAATCTTTGCGTGTTTCATTTTTGGTTTGTTTAACGTTGAGATTAACATGGAATCTGATTTGTCATAGGGGTTGGCATTGCTTCAACATTTAATTACACTCGGGGGGTGAGTGGGTGGACCTTTCGATGCTTCATTGCTCCGGGAGGTAGCCTTCAGCTTTGATGTCTTCGGTTATTTGATGCCAATTAACTGATGAAAGCTTAGCCCAAAGATCCCAACGGTCAGCAAGAGGAGGATTGCATCAGCAACTGTCCCCGTTCCAAAGAAATAATTCCCTTGATTAAAAGGTGGTCCCCAAGCGAATTAATATGTTTTGAGGATTGACTTTTAGGATGCATTTTATTTGAGGTTATTGATATTTCCACTCAAGAATAAATAATATTTTTGTTATAATTTTAATTAAAAAGTTAAGCTTTCATAATGGTGTATTTATTTTATGTTCATTTTTTAATAACATGTTTAACAATCAATATCGGTAGAAGGTTTCTTTCTAGGAATTTTAAATGATGAAATGTTTTATATTTATTATGTCTTTATAAGCTTACAGTTTAATAATAATAAATATGCTATATTTTGCAACCAATTTCAGACAGTTGAAATAAGCTCCTGGCATTTTCCGTAAATTGTCGGTTATTCGATGCCAATTAACTAATGAAACTGCACTATTTCGGAGTTGAGCACCGCAGGCACCACGTTCCTAGTTGGCCATTGTTATCATTTTCCACAGCGACAGTTGGTATTGTTCGGGTCTCGGAGGATAGGTTCGGATATGCCCAGAGTTTGGGGGGGAAGGGACAAAAGGCGAGCTCGAGCAGACGGCCATCAATCAGATGGAGAGCAGGGGCCTCGATGAAGGTGCGGGAATGAAACCTTTGCCAGGCCAGACCAAAATTGATTTACATGTGAGAGCGCGTGTCTTTTGTTTAATTGTTGCCTGCCCACACATCATTACAACACGCACACACATCCCTGTGTATCGGTTTACTTTTCAAAGATAATTGATTAATGTCCGTTCGCCTTCGGTTGGGTAAACCGTTTTCGGTTTTAATTATTCGTTAGCAGCCATCGACAGTGGCCCATAAATCATAATCCATCAAAGATTTTGCTCAGCTCAAACTCGAAAATTCAAATCGCGATCGAAACTAAGCCTCCTCCGCCGCCTCTTCCATAAATAAGGAACGGAAGTAAATACTTTGGGGAAAAAAACAATAAGAAATTTTTGCTGATGCTGAAAGGGCTTCCTCATAAATTTCCAAGTGCTGGGCTTACAGTTCTACCCCACTGACATACAGAAAAAAAAAGTAAAAATGCACACACACTCCCTGAAAAGGGGCCGGAAAAGGGGCGGGGTGTGGGCGTGGCCAGCGGACCGCCCGCTATTCGGTTGACTTAAAAATCGTAGCCCTCCGTTGCTGTTTACCGTTGATTACAATCACTTCAGAGCCGAGGAGAGCCGTTGGGGGTGTGCAATTGCAATGCTTAACCCATAGGCTGCACAAAGAAGAATATACCAATGTTTTTTTTATATTTACTTGAGTCGAAAACAATGTTCTATAGTTTTCATATTCAAATTTGATTATTTTTAAGTTTTTTTCAGTACTTAATTATTTATTTATTATCTTAACCACAGTAAATTTCGATTACAAAGTATATTTATAAAGACTAAATACTTCATGTAGTCTAGAACTTCTATTTATTTGTGTTAGTTTTTATATTATTTATTTAGATATTTTTTTGAAGTTTTACAATTTTTTTTTAATTGTTTCAGATAGAATTAAATTTGAAACTTTCCATTAGAATCAGTAAAATTTCTATCAAACAATTTTTTTGTGCTTTATTTATTGCTATTATTTTTTTGAAATTTTTAAACTTTAAAAAATAAATTTTATTTGTTAAATACAATAGATTTTTTTCTTTTTAATTATAATTTTTCAAAACTAACGATAAGAGTTAATAACAGTTAACTAATAACAATTATTTATATAAAACTATGATTCTGAAACACAATTTTATTCTATTCCTTTTATATATAATATATATTCAAAGATTTGGTAAAATTGGCAAGACTTGCAGAGAACTTAATTAATGTTTTTAGCCCACTGCTCACCCTAAGGGTTAATGTTCATAAGGCTCTTGCAATTTTGTATCTGTGTGAGCGATTCAGTGAATCTATGTGTGTATGTGCGAGACCTAACATTTACACACTCAGCGAATTGAACTGTGTTTACAATTTTTCTATTGATGTTGCTGCCTTTACTGGCGTTGTTTTACGACTACAGCAAAAAGGCCGGACCGTTAATTCGATTCAATTTTGGAAAATGTTTGGATAGCCAACAACAATGGGGAGCGAATGCGAACATGCAGCTGGGAAATGCAAAACGAGATTGAATCGCAGCTCATTTGTCAGACTCAGAATCAGAGTGAGACTCTTCGGAGGCATTTGTCTTATTTTGCGAGTGATCCGCGTAACAGCAACATGTACGGTACGTGGCAGCAGGCAGCGTCAACAACAAGCAGCGGCAACAACGTCAGCAAATCGCATTAAGGACTCTTAATGAAAGTTGCCGCATCCTTTCGATGGCAGACACACACATCGTTTGTACGATGATTGATTTCACGCAAAAACGATTTCAATCAGCATTTCCGTTCCAACTTTTTTTCCTTCGCTTCCTTCCTTCCAGGGAGGAACAACTTATTGCATTATCCGAATGGGGGTTACGTTGAACGTAAAGCGATTGGATTGGGTTCGGCTTTGGATGACGGGAGGACGATGAGTGGGTCTTAAATAAGTTCAGGCAGGCAATCAGTTCCGCTGCTTCAAACTGGGTCAGGATAAGAGTTGACTTTATAGGGGTTTCGTTGTGGCGGAAATGAAAGTGTGAAATTATGATGGCCGATCTGTGATGCATCGGTTCACATTTTACATCCTTGAACGTACGGATTTCATTTTCTAATTATTTCTATATATAATTATTATAATAACTATATAACAACTCTCTTAATTCTCAATTTTCCTTTGCAATAGTTTGAATAACTAAAGGTAGGCGTTGTCCTATTCCATTGCATTATAAAAGAAACCAAGACAGAGGCTTCTAGGTATTCTTTTTTAAAGTAATGTAATTCTCCTAACAATTATTATGGATTATTCGAATTTAATACTCATCTGTTAATTAGTAATTTGTTCAGAATTTAAAATTCATTTTTATGAACTTAGGAATGAATTGACATTTGATTGAAGTGATCGCTCGCCGGCACTCTTATCACAATTTCCCTCAACTTCAGATTTTCCCACTCGATTTCAATTCGATGCGGGTCAGAATTTTCACAGGCCCACTCTTCATTAACCCCAAACACACACATATCAACCCTCAATTTCGCTTACATGTCTAGACATGGACTGAAGCTCCAAACTCCGGCCGCCCTCTGGAAAAAAGCGAAAGCTGTCCTTAGCCGCCAGTCAACAACAAATTTATTACCTATTTAGCCTTAAATGGTCCTGGAAATATTTTCATCCTGGATAAATGCTGATGTCCTTGTCTAGCATTCGGCGTGCACGGGCGACAGTTTAATTTGTGATTAATTGACGTTAAAAGGGTTCAACAATCATGCAGCCACTCCAGCCACCCCACTTCACTTTCACTCTCAGCTTAACTCAATTTGTTCGGGACGTTGCGTGGAACGGAAATGATTCCATAACTTGGCGGATGTTTAATATAAAATTCAATTCATTTAAATTTGAAAATTCCCAAGGAAATTTAAATTGAGTTGGTAACGAAAATGTGGAGCCGAGTTGGATTAACATTTAGCGTTTAACACTTTGTGGAGAATTTATATCCGTCAGTTGCGGCAAACGTGACACCTCAACTGCCAAAGCTTCCGTTTCATGTCTTGGGTTGTTTTTCTTTTCGTGGCTTCTTTTTTGTTTTTTGGTAGGACAACAAAGGTTATTAACAGTCCAAAGACGTGCAACTTCCAGCAAACAAAGTAAATGGAGAAATAAAAGTGAGGAAGGAGAAAATCTCCCACGCCGCCGGCAACTAAAAGTCGAGTGTTCTCTATTCCGCACTGACCGCTTGATTAACATTTTCTTAACATGTTCCGCAGAGAGAAGGACAGATGCAGAACCAAAAAAAAAAAAAAGAAGGAGAGAGAGGAAGGGACTCTTGTATTAATATGCCCGCCGTGGCCGTGGGCAATATGTCAAACATGAATTCCTAAGCGGAACACGTACGCGTCCAACACTCGAAATTCGTAGAATGCGTTTTTTGTTTGTTTTTTCTACTCTTTTTGGGAGGATCCATTTTCACCCAAAGGACACAAGTTTCGTGGCGTAGGAAGTAAAGTTTTAATGCTTTTAGTATTTGCTTATAAAAGGTGAAGAGTTAATGCGATAGCGGGCTGCAAATGTATTCCCCAAATCCCCCAAGTTTTCCACCTACCGCCCATCCACCCACGAAAATCACTTTCACAAAGTGCAGTGAATCCTTTTGCATGCTACGTACATACCTTGGAGATTAACTGGGGTAGTAGGAGGTTCCGTAGGGCTATCTAGCCTGGGGACAGGACTAACAAATTTTCAGCAAATTCTATGCACAAAGAACACGGCCCTATCTCACATCTTAGCCATTCTAATTGAATTGAATGCAAAAATTTCAAGCGGCACATGAAAGTGTTTCAATCTCTTTGCCAATGTAACATTTTCGGTTACAGACGGGATATCGAAAGGAAATCGGGCCTCAGTTTAATTTATATAGATAAAAAAAATATTGAAATAAAATTGTAAATCCAGAATTTGGATTGTAAAATTAGAAGTTTTGTTATGAAATCAATTCAAAAATAACATATTTAAATTTAACATTAAATATTATATTGTATATTTGTGTTTTCATTTATTTTAAATAATTCTAAATAATTTTAAATCAAAATCTGTATTTTATTAATATTTATTTGTAAATATATCTTAGCATAACAATTTCCTCAGTGCAGCTCAGTCCATAAACGATTCATAAGCGAGTACATTTCATCAGTTTCCACATACACTCGGCGCTCCTTTTCGACTGCATCCTTTTGTGGACGCAAATCTGATTCAGCCTGGTCCTGTGTGTCCTGTGTCCTGTGTCCTGTATACTCGGTCCTCGGCCTCTGTGTCTGGCTTGGAGTCGACTCGCCCTTCGCCCATCGCATTCGCATGTACTCATGTGCACATATCAGTTGTCTGGCAGCCGTCTGCGGCCTTGAGTCTACATATTACCCCAAACCCAAGACTGAAAGCCGCAACTTAATCGCTCTTCTCGGGGGAGCAGAGAACGGGTGGAGCCGAGTATTAACAACTCCGGAGAGCAACAAAAACATTTCATTTTATCATTTAATTTGCCATGTCGTAAAGGTAAACGGAAATGAAAACAAGCAGACCCGTTTGGAAAGCCCTTTTAGTAAAGTTGAAAAAGTGAAAGAAATAAGCAGAAAACTTACTTATCATCTAAGATTCGAGTTAAATTTAATTATTGCAAAGATTTGTGGGTTTGTTAACTAAATATAAATAACATCATAACATTTAAATAGATAAATTCATTCGCTAAAATCTTACATATTAATAATACTTCAGTTCTGAGCATTACAGCCATTTATGAATTACTCCCTAAAAAGCCAGAGTATGTTAATCTAAAACCGTTCCAATTAGAAACGTTTTACGAGACAAATAAACGGGCTGAGGCAACCCTGAGCAGAATGTAGATTTGTGGTCACCACCACGTAAAAGAGCCGACAACTGCCGTGGCTAATGCTCTCCATGGGTTTCGTTTATTTATTTATAACGTTTTTTGATCGGGTGCAGAAGCGTAACGTTTGAACATACCCTTGGCCACATAATAGAGCGATTTTTTTACAGAGTGGCCACGTTTTAGAGTAGGCAGAATACGAACTCCAAAAATAGCTAACAAAATTGTTCAAGCTAAAGCATATTATTTCTGGGTATTAAAAGAAAATTTAACCAAAGAGTTCTAATTTAAAAATATTGAACCTAAGGGAGGTTATATTGAATCCTTGGTAACAGCACACTTTAAATAAAACAAACCATTTTAACAAACTTATTCCCTAATTAGAGCATAACAAAAACTAGTTTCTAACATTTTTTAAATATCTACATTTAAAACTGTATCATATTTTTGAATTTTATTAAACTGCCAAATTAGGCCATAAAATAGCTGAAAGGACATACCTTATGGTGTTAGAATGGCTTGGTTTGGGTTCCGCTCACCGAGGAACCGAAGCCATCGAGTCACTTGGCTGCCTTCCCGCTTTGTTGCGGCTCCCCTCGGCCTTTTCTCCCTTTTTCCTGTGGGGCACGCGCACGCTCTGGCACTTCCTTGCGCCTTTTTGGCCACAGAAGTGGAACAAATGGTCGCAGGACGAGAAAATGCCTCGCACAGCTGCCTCTGCCTGCTTTGCATAACTCTGCCACTCGAAATCGCCCTGTTCCCACCGAGCAACGTCGGCGGCATTTTCAATTTCATGGTTAATTGTTTTGCACGCGGCATTTGGTCCGAGTTCAACATCGGCCTCAACATCGTCTCCGTCTGCGTCTCCGTCGCTCGATGGCACATTAAGTTTCATAATTAGCACACCGAAATGATTGGAAACTTTTTGCGTGGCGAAAAAATAAAGGAGATTCGTATGGCGAAAAGTTGTCTCTGCTGGGCGCAAATAAGCAACATATGGATGGGATCGTATTGAAGGAGCATTGCCAGTACACAGAGAAAAAGGTACATCAGCTATAGATATTCTGTATGAAAATTAGTTTATAATAATATTATATGATATGATAGAGTGCATAATTTCTGAAAAGCTTATTCTCGAACAAAACGAAGCAATTAAAAGTCAGGTTTAAACTAAGGATAAATAGAAGAAATATTACAAACTCTTTTAAAAATTTAATACCTAAAGTTTGATTTATTGACACTTTAAGTATGGAAAAAATATAAATAATATTTACTATATCTCTCATACATATATCGAAAAGTTAACAGATCGAATTATATAAACTAACCACATATGGAATACATTGAACAAAATTATGCATATCTAGGTACGATATAAACTTAAAACGTATTTTAATGTTGGGAAAAATCGTAAATTAGAACTCTGCCAAAGTATTGAACTCCATTGAGAATTTGGTAAACTGTGATTTATCAAAATGTTCAGTATAGAATGATAATAACAAACATATTGCACATATATAGTTAAAATATCGATTTATACAACGTTTTTCCTTATCTTTCAATAATTAATAAAATATAATATAAATATAAAAGTCAACGGATTATTTACAGAGGTATATATAAATAATAATTTTAATATTTATTTCCATAATTTAAATAACATATTATTTTAGTAATCACTGAGAATTTATGTAAATTAATTTATGTTGTCCCAACACACAATATTATTCAATTATTCTTTTTTGTAGTAACTATGCATTCGCGATCACTCTACGAATAAAGGTTTTCCTAATGGAGATATTATTCGTGGAACTGGAACTGCCTTTTGGGGCGCATACATTTGGCGACAGTGTAGGCGAGTGGCAAGTGCATTCCACACCATACGAATCCATTCCATTCCGCAGACAAGAGCCGCCAGTTGTTTCACTTACTCAACAATTTTACATTGCCCCGGCAGCTGCAGACCGAGGAGCACTTTTATCTTTGACATTTACTAATGACAAATTTATTCACGCTGTCATTTGGTCGCCTGTTCCTTCAGCTCACTGTCACGTACGTGCGGCTCCTCCGTCGAGGCTGTTCAATTTTCGCCTGCCTCTTCCCGAGGCCTCTCCTTTGTGCTCCTTTGTGTTGTGGTGCGAGGAAAACTGGAGCAGGACTTGTCACAAAAGCCGCGACTCAAGATTTGTTTGCACTACTTTAATTAGGAGAAGAACGAGACTTCTCATTTAACATTTGCCATTCAAGTGGAGCTCTTTGATCTCTTCGAGCTACGGATTGATTGATTGATCGACTGATGGATGGGCCGGACTGCTTGGAACAGTAGCCGAGTCCCTAAGTAATTAATCAAGTCATGAGCATATAAATGACATTAATGACGGAAGAAGATGTGGAAAACATAAGAAAGAGGAAATCAGTTGTGGTAATTGAATTAAATGAATAGAGGAAAGATGGAATATAAAATAAACTGAAGTACTTTCATTACTCCCACTAATTTATCGTTTAATGCAAACTTCCTAACAACCTGCGAAATTGAGCCATCGGTTCATTGAACAATAAAAATCCCAACAATCAGAATTTCTTTGATTTTAAAATCATTTTAAGCTAAATGAGAAATTTTCAAAAGCAGATTGCCGGAAATGCGCCCTTCGCAACTCTTTATTAGATCAACTCCCTGGAGGTTCTCGAAACGACGTTGATTGGTTCGGAATCCATAGAGTGGGCCAATTATTTGCGTAGGCCTCTCGGCAGACAGCAAGAAAAATCCAAAGACTCACTCCCTCTCTCGCCCTGAGAAGACAAAAGCCAAATAGAGGCGCCTGTTTTTAAGGCCTTCTGATGTGGCATTGTTATTGGAATAGCGACGTTCCCCCAACTCCAAGCCATCCTTCAAAATGAAATTGCGCGGAAGCAATGGCTGGCAGTTTATTGGCTTCATTGTGGAACCCTTTTATCCGGCACATACATATATTTATATCATTTTTTCCCTGATTAGCATGGGGCGTGTTCGAAAAGCAGCCATTCAAGCGGCAATAATTCGCTTCGCTTTGCATTGTTTAAATTTTACAAATTTATTGCACACCCAAACACATATATATATGTTTATTCACAAGCCAAATCGCTGCCATTTGGTGTTTCGTGTCTGGCGAACATTAAAGCGAAAAACGAAATGAATTGCAAATTGGTCGAGTTCCAGCCACTTTTGCTGGCAGATCTGAAGAACAGACCATCCGGACTCCGGGCCAGAGCCATCAAGATCGTTTCGGTTTCGTTGGCCGCCGACGACAACGCAGTTTTTCGAGAGTGCGAGAAGTTTAATGATCGCCAAGAGTTGATGATTTTCCAGAAAAGATAAATGACAACGACCACCGAAATCGCCCAGGGGCTTTTATGCATATATGCATACTGCAAGCAAACACAAGTTTATTATTAAACGTTCATTTGCACATCGTGTTGAGAGCAGTCGAGAATAAACCACTGAAGCTGGACCCAAATATTACTTTAAAAATGTTTCAAAATTAATTAATAAATGTTCAACCATGACACTTAAAAAGGTACACGTTAGAGTAAGACTATTTCTTGTACCTTCTTAAAATCATTATTTAAATAATAATCGATTGCCGTGATTACCTTTGACAAGAAAACATTGTATATTGTTCCGTTCCTGAGTTTCTCATTGTTTTAA
The DNA here is from genome assembly GCA_018904565.1 of Drosophila tsacasi. NCBI lineage: Eukaryota > Metazoa > Arthropoda > Insecta > Diptera > Drosophilidae > Drosophila > Drosophila tsacasi. The sequence continues at coordinate 13,261 of JAEIHY010010646.1, forward strand.
AAAAATCGAATTTGCGACTTTTATAATGCAAAAACTTTATGACAGAAACCTATCATTAACAAACACATTCCTAAATGATCCTACACCATCGAACAAGCTCGTACCCTTAACCCCTTAGCATGAATGAATAGAATTCCTTTCATATGGGAATTTCAAAAGGAAGTCTCATATCGTTATCTCCCCCAGCAACACGAACCAATTAAATATGTATGAGCCCAATTTGCAAAGTCCCCGGCTTGCTTGCCTTGCTCTTGTCCTGGTCGTGTCCTTGGCCTAGGCCTAAACGTCTTGCAAGATATTTTTTAATCAAGCTCAAGACAACAGCGGAGCGAACACCTTTCGGTTTCATTGCGCTTTTATATCGCCAACATAACGAGCAGATTGTTCCCGGCACGTTTCATCATTAGTCGGTGCAAATATTTGCATAATGTCCGGGCAATATTTGCCATTAGGAGCATTAAGAGCAGCCGCCGGAGAGTCGGGAGTAAGAAAAGAAAGAAATATCTCCTGGAGCTTACAGCTCAGAGCTCAGAGCCTGACAAACTGCCCTCCATTGAGGCAGCTAATCGCAGCTGCTGGCCTGACCGTAAACAGCATTAGAACCGCACTCAGGCCCGGACTTCGGGACCTCCACTCCTCCCCTGTAAAATCCAACACCCCGCAGAACGCTATGCTAATCATAGTAATTCGAGTCGAGAAATGTGTGACAGTTGTTTGGTCTAATCCCCGCACAAATGTCACGAATTGGTCCCTGCCCGCGATCTCGTTTGTCTTCCTGCCCGGAACGCGGGGCAAAAAGGTGTCAGCAAGCCAAATGTAATAATTTTAATGATTTTTCATAAGTTCTAAAGCAGGGGAAGCAGGGGAAGCACACACGCGACAATCGAGAAACGGGCTCAGCAGGAGAGCGTCGGGTTTAAAGGGTACAAGGTTCGAATGCGGAGTACCCAGGGCTGTAAAATGGTAAGCCAAAAAAGAAAAATATTTGTAATTTACTTTTTAAAATTATTTTTAAATTAATGTATTATTGGACTTCATTAAATTGAAACTAGAATAAGAAGACCGGTTGCTTGCAGAGTCTGCTTTGCGAGGTATTTTAAGGGTGAACCTTTTTTGTTCTATCCCCACCATCCAGTATATCCCCTAATAAAAATGATAAGGTACCAAAAAACACTTAAGGGTAGCGCTCCCCATGCCTCCTCTGCTCGTCCACTCCTCTACCCCCATTACCTTGATGCCACCTCCTTCGCCTGCTGTTGTGACATCGCTTTGCTGTTGCCGGCGCTGCCTTTGCCGCTGCACCCCTTTTCGGCTTATTTAACATCAAGACTTACACACCACTGAATGCATTGTTGGGATGTTATAATTGCGCATATTTTAAAATACAAATTAGCAACGCTGTAGCTGAATTTCAATAGCAACTCTCGACTCTCGAAGAATGCCCGTCGGCAATTCGGTGTGCACATTTTTTGGGAGTGTGCCTGTGTCTTTGGGGTTCAGGCGGTATTCGGTGTTCGGTGTCGGTGTCGGTCTCGGTCTCGGTCTCGGCCTCAGTCCCATTTTCCTTTACAATCCCCCGATTCGGAGTCGACTCTGTTCCTGTCGCTGACATTGCCTTGAACCATGCATCAAGGCGTCAACAGTCAGTCCGCCTGTCCTCAGTCTGCCGGTGTGGCATTCGTTTTGGCATTTCATGCATAAAACACCGAGACCTAACCCAACCAAACCAGACCACACCAGACTCCACATCTCATCCGAATAGTTTGTCAAGCCGTGCAGAGAGAAAAAAAATGGTTTTAAAATTAAGAAATTGGTTAGGATAAGCCCTTAATTGATTTTTCTCAGTAGACAATAATTAATTAGCTCTTGTTTTGTGAAAACCTACTATATGCTTTCAGAAAAACACATGTTGACTAAAATACAATTATTTTTAAATTATAATTATGATAATGAAATCAACGTTTAATTATTTGTAAATTGAATAACATTTTAATGGAATTTTTATACCCTTGCCAAGCTGTTTACGATCTTAGTTTTTCAAATATTTTGTTAAAAATTGTTATCCATTTATGAACCCTACTTAAGACTTTTAAAACATTTTCGCTCCGTGTGTAGGTATGAGTTTTTCTTTATTGTTTTCTTGTTTTCGGCTACCTGCGCATAAATAGCCCAAACACTTTTTGGGATTTTCCACCTGGCAGCTGGTTTACGGATGGGGCTCTACATTTATCACTGCCAAATTCGTCATGACATTGCCATTGCCATTGCCATTGCCATTCGCATTTCCCCCGTAACCAGAACAAAGCTCTCGAGTGTAAATGGAATTTCTTGGGAAATGAAATTGCCAAGCCAGTGTTGCCAAAAGAAAAACGAAAACAGAAAAACTATGAAAACTATGAAAATGCAGTGCATACATATGATGGCTGGATTTTTGTTTTTGAGTTATTGGTTTTGAATTGATGATGTGTGTGGGGATGAGATGAAATGGGTCAGTTTGAAGTGGTTTTGGGTTGACTGAAGGGCAGTTGCAAACGCCAACGAAATTGAAAATCCAACACCTTGGCCAAATTGTAGATGTCACTCCAAACAATTGATATGCTTCAATATCATAACACCAAATTGATTAACATTTCAAAGAGCTGCTGCAGTTTCCTTTGAATATTTCTTTGCATGTTAACATCTTTGTCACTTAATGGAAAAGTGTTTTATTGATGCAATATTTTCATATTTGAAATTAAAGGTGTCACTTTTCACATCTGTTGAAGATTTTAAAACCAAATTACTTATATTATTTTTATAAATTTCTGCCAAATTTGTCATGGCTCCACACAAACACTTATCCTTAAGCACCGAAGCACACCAGCCGCATTCGGGACCAGACTTCCACAGACAGTCGGGCAGACATGTGTAAGAGGACTTTTAACAATGCAACAACTTGCCGCAGTTGTTACATGGTCAAAAAGTTGTGAATTGAAATTGAACAATCGCTGTGGCAACATTTTGCCCAGCAAAAAGGGAAGAAGAGTGTAAAAAATGTGCAGAAGAGAAGGAGGTAAAAGGCTTCAGAAAGGGAGAGACAGGAAGGTTACAACTACTTAAAGCTGGAGAGCCATTTGTCGCCTGACTCTCAGAAGGCATGAGGGAGTGCACTGAAAAATATAATGTACATAGAAAGTTATAGACAAATGGGTAGAGTGTAACCTAGGTTCAACATCAATGGACAGAATGATATACTTGCTTACCTTTTTTGGAAATCCCATTTTTCAAAATGTACACAAAAGTTAACGAAATATTATATTAAATTAAATTAGTTATTAAATAAGATTTGTAACATGAAATTGTGTGTTTTTTGTTCTTAATTGAGTCACTTTTACAGTTAAGTAGCTACTGATGTAGCCCTTGAAAGTTAAGGGAAATAAACTTAACTCAGTCGACTTGCTCCTAAGCTTTAAGTTTAAATCATTTTGTTATTTGTATTTTAATGTAATTTCATTCATAACCGAAATAACTTTTAAAAGTCTTTTATTTTAACAATTATGAATTTAGTACACTCTGCAGTTTACGAGCATATTTTATTTAATATGTATTTTTCATAGCTCTCAATTTAATTTCCGTTTCTCTCCGTGAACCCACTGAGTGTTGAGCTTTTCCTGTTAACTTTGCCTGAATGGATGGAAAGTCAAGAGAGCGGGGAAATGCGGGTGGGGTGCCCCGTGTGTGCATTTCAGCATTGAGT